>JANIJH010000008.1:33198188-33210104 GCA_024520975.1 Erythroxylum areolatum | reverse complement strand
CAGGCTTGTGCAAACTCTCCATAACGGATGATCTCTTTGCGGAGATGGGAATTCAGGGGGTCTAGTAGTCCTTCCCACTCGTTGCAACCTTGAATCTCCTCCCAACTTTCGCTCAAAGGCCTTTCTTCTTCCCCTTCATAATTATCTAGGGTTTCTTCTAGTTCATGAGGAGTTAAACTAGAGACAGAAGAGCACTTGATGGAAGTTTTGTGGAAGGTTTTTCTTGGAAAGCCTAGAAAGTTAGGGGTATTTTGAAGGTTAAACCATGGAAAGGCAACGGAAGTGGAAGGTGTAGTGATTTTAGTTTTGTTCAAAGATAAAAGCATACAAGCCATTATTGTGAGGTCCCGGCCTGTTGTTTCCTGCTTAACACGTCCAAACTATGTTGTTCGTTTAAAGACAGGGGAGTAAGCAGAGAGAGCTGGTTTTCCTCTGGCTAGAGAAAATCAGTAAGAAACAGGTTGTGCTTTGGGAATTGATTGACTTGATCGTCGACAAATTTGACAGGAATGATAATGGGGACGACCTCTAATGAAAACCGAAGATATGGGTGGTCTCGTGCCACAGGCCCACGGTTTATGATGTGTAATAAGGAAGAGAATTCGTAAGCACTAAACAGGAACCCTTGTTGAGCACCAAAGAGGAAGACAGCTGACCTTATTTTCAGGAATAGCTGAATTGAGATGTAGCTGAATTGAGTCTGTACTGTTTTAATGTTTGGTTGCGTTGGCTGTTGGATGTTGTTGGGGGTATAGTGGGTCTTACGAGATTGAGATTGAAATCATCGTTGGGTAAGAGCACTTAAAGGTAGCTAGAATAGCCTATGATGGATGTTACTTGTGACTCTGACTTAGGTTGATCGGTACTGTGTGGTTTTTGGTAGCCAAGGATCGTATTTCGGTCCCCTCAGATTTGTACATAACCTTTTCTATTTGTATAAAAGTTTCTACTGATTTACAAAAAAAAAAAAAAAAAGAGCGGAAGCACCTGGAGATGGTATTGACACAGCATAAGCAAAGTAAGGACGCAAGTTGGTGTTCATGAAGTTGGTAGGGTCCGCGTTCCAACGAAACGACGTAAGTTATACAAGGATCATAGTCACCTTAGGCTCAAAATTCACCATATATGAAGAACACTAATAAGGGTACGAGTTGCTTCTCTTTCTGCTTATGTTCTTTTTTGCTAAAATAAACTAGCTTGGAAATAACTTTAATTTATAATTTTACTGGTTTTTGTTTGAGAGAGTTTTGTTTCAATTTAAATTTAATTTAATTGAGTTGGAATAATTTAAAAATTAAAATAAAATTATTATAATTATATTGATACCCGATAACAATTGTCAATAATGAAAGTGTCATTTTTATTATTACCTCTTATCCAAATTCAATGAACTCGAATTGTTGTTTGATTTAAAGTCGGTTCGAACCAAATTAATTTTAATCCTTTCGCTAAGATCTACAAGCATGGAAATAATTCAGAGCAAGGATAGCAAATATTACCTTAATATTAAGTTTAAATTATCAGAAAAAAACAAAATATGTTACTTTAGTCAGACTAAATTGTAGGAGTATTGAAAAAAACTGTCTAACGAATCTTGCAACTTAGTAGCATTTTGCTTTTGTAGAACTTGAGATTAGGTTTCTTTTCCTTGCTTTTTTCGGAGGAGTCCACTCCAGGATTTGAAAGAAACTATCAATTAAAACATGCGTAATTTTATGAAGTAGAAAAGTCAAGGCCGGCAGTAGGTTATAGTTATACGTTTTTCTGCCTTTTCAGTTTTATTTTTATTTTTCTTTAAATAAAAATAAAAAGTTCAATGTTATTACTGATAATAATTACTATTTTATTAAAATAAATAATTTAAAAATTAACTTGTTAATTTATTTTGAATATAATTTAATTAAATCAAATTTATTTGAAATTTATATATTTTGAAGATATTTTAAATTTAATTTATTTAACTTAATTAAAAAATTATTAAGTAAAATTAAATTATTCATATTTTTATTAAGAATCAATATATTAAATATTAATTTATAGTAAATTAGATTACAAGAAAATAAAAACAGATAATTTTCGTAATTTTTTAAAATCGAAAGAAACTAAAATAAAATCAGAAATCTAAAAGTAAATGTTGCATGATTTTTGGTAATTTCTTTTTTCAGTTTTTAAAACAGTATATTTTATTATATTTATATGAAGAATAATATTAAATAGATAAACTGACAGTGCCTTCCATCGTTTTTCCTCTGCACCACGCATAGTTGGAGTCCCAAGTGATGAATCGACAGCAGACTTTATGTTCCACTACTACGGTATGTGGTTACAATTGTTATGGGAAGAAAAGACACGAGCTAAAGGTCCATTAGATTGTAAAATGACCAGAAGAAACCCACAGACTGAGTCGTGCCTTATCTTATAATTAGTCGGATACAGCCCACGTGATGTACTTTTGGATAACATCGTACATTCACCACCATATTAGTGAAACTGACTTGTGAATCACATGTTTAATACAACCCTAATCCACCACATATCATATTGGTATATATGGACAAACTACAATTCTATTAATTAATACAAGTAAAAGACCAAAACAAGACTTATGTTTAATTAATACATATAAAGGAGGCATACCTACAGATATAGATTAATGGACCGAAGCATACGGACCATCAGGTCTAGATATACAAACCATGGCCTAATAGATATAAATACACTAGTTTATACCTAACAGTCATATGTATTAACGACATGAAACGGCCATATCTCCATCACTCGGCAGCTATATCATCAAACGCCCTAAGATAGTGCATGAACGAGATTCACGAAGTTCAAGGTACGGTTTCATCATTTATCACCTAAAATTCAAATGTTAACAGCCGACAGAAGAAAACAACATGGAGTTCATGGGGGGAAAAAAACAGTAAGGTATTCACGAGGCAACGATAAACTTCTATAAGGATCAAAGTTACCGTCGACACAAAATTCATGATTACATATAATCGCATTGGTTAGAGTGAAGGTAGTAATATTCAAAGTCTCTTCCCTTAATTAACTTTAAATGGTCAAATAAACAACATTTATTTATTTAAGTCGAACCAAAACGTACGAGTATTGAAAAAAAAGTGGGTTTGTCGAATGAATAGCTTAGTAGCATTTCCCTTTTGCTTACTCACTTTGCAAAACTTCGAGTTGAGTTGTTCCGATCCCTGTTACAATAGAATAGATTTTTTAAAAATCAAGATTTTTTAATTCTCTAAACTGATTAATACATAAATTATAATAAAACATAAATCGAAATTCGTACCTTATTTTTAAACTTGATCTTTATTTTGTCGTATCCTTCAAATTGTTTCTGAAATCGATTTGTTTCAATCATCATAACCGTATAAGTGTCTGACCTTTAATGGTATTTATAGAATAAGATGAGAGAGAGAACTATGTATGTTGGACCCCGTTTTCAGAGTCCAATTCAGAGGTCATAAAACGTGAGCGTAGACCAATGAAATCTTAAAATTTGATCATTAAACGACTATCCATTCTTATGATTATGTTCTCAATCATATTGTACCTGCCAAAGTTCTCCAAGAGAAACTCCATTGACCCATTTTAAGAAAAGTTCACCGCAGCGACAAAATATACCTTCACCACGGCAACTTTGAAAGACTGACTTCACTGCGGCGAGACCCCTGGAAATTCAACCCCTTAAACTTAAAATTTTCAATGATTTCTACATAACTCTTACCTTTCTTTCAATTTACTTTGTCCCAAAAGCACTCCCTCTGATGCATCATCATTTTATAACAATTCAATATTATCTCATCATACCTTCCAATATCATCTCAAATCAATGGCTTTTTCAAGTATACTAAATTTCAGCTCAATCTTATCCATACACAAATTCATATTTTCACTCAACATCATCCATACGTGATTCATAATTCATTAACATCAAATGATAAGAGTTCTTACAAAGGTGTAATGACCTTTCAAACCACAATACATCAAGGTCTCAAATCTCCAAATCTAAAAGTTACATGAACTAATAATCCTTGAAATGCAACTAAGCCCTCATGGTTACAAAACCTAGCTTAAAATACAAAAATATGCATAATCGAAGTTAGGTCTTTACTCTGTTTCACTCCATCTTTTACTCATTACCTGGGCATGGGGAGGAGAATGGGGGTGAGCTTAAAGCTCGTGGGTAACAAGTTTATAACGAAAATAAGCAAAAATTATTGAAATGTTCATTTGTCATAAAAATTTCGTATTGAATGCATAAAACTCATAGTTTTCAACTTCTCAACCAAATTCATAATTTCAGCTCAAAATTCATAGTTGAAGAAATATCATCACATAAACATGACACTCAATCATGCAACATTCTTGACAATTCCAAGATGCAATGCACAAACAATTGGCTTGAGGGTTCCATGAAAACAGAATGGTGAAACCGAAGTTTACATCATGAACAGAATGAGTCCATTTCGGAGCTCATATGCTACAAGCGGGCAGCTGGGAGAAGGCTCTTGTCAACGTACATGTGACGAACAGAATGGTTCCACTCTTGCCTAAACAGAAGCACATAATCATGCTTAAATCAGTTTATCAAATGCTCATACTTTTGAGTTTTTCTATCTTTTCATTCATACAAAATGTCATGACATGTTTCAAGGCATAACATAAAAGGTTTCAATGCATTTCCATCTTTATTTCTAAATTCATCAACAAAATTCATTTATCGAATACATAAAGATTCGTCAAATCATTTGAAAGCAATAGATGCAACAATTATAAAACATTTTAAAATCATTTTATTCTTTTGATTTGGAAGGAAACATTTAAGGCTCATAACTTCTATTATAAACATGAAACCCACCTTAGAAATCCTTACTCAATGACTTGCTCAAAGGTGCCTCACACTTTGCTCCTCTTGCCTTCCTTGATTTCCTTTATCAATAACAAACATGTCCATTCAATAGGAATACAATTTGAGGACCCACATATATCCTATTCACTAAGATAAATTCTAAAAACTCAAACTCTTCCAAAAGTCCAAACATTTGGGTCAATTTTTTATGATCATTTTGATCAAGTAAATGACAAAATCTGATAATACTTTCTTCTAGAAACATGTTCCTCATTGTCTCTAGTTTCCAATGACTCCAAAATCATTCAATTTGGTTAAACACTTTAAAAGTTATACTAAAAACATTTCCAGGATGTTCTCATTCTAAAACAACATTCTATACTCCACTTCCATCCAAAATTTGAAATCCCTACAGACTAAATTTGAAATAAATTCTTTCATACAATTTGTATCCCTATGTCTCTAGTTTACACCAAATAAAAAATCACTTCATTTGGACATCTACAGAAAAAGTTATGCCCAAAATAGCAAAATGTGTCTATGTAGAAAAATGGAGCTCGTCACGGCGAAATCAAAAGTTCACTGCGGCGAACCTTTCCAGAAACCCAAACTGATTACATTTCTCGACATTTTTCATCTATATACTTCCCATATTTCAAATATATCCCATCTTAACACTAAAATATCTCTTCTAATTCATTTCCAAGCTTATTTCAACCCAATATCATTTACAAAAACATCAAAATCTATCTTTGATTATTAACCCTAAAAACTAAACATATGCATTTACCCATTCTCAACAACTTCCCACATATATTCATCTCTTAACTAACATCAAAACATGTTTCATTCATCTAATCAAGAAGAATGATGCTTATACTTACTTGATTTAGCTTCAAAATCTTCATACTCTTCAAGAATCTCCAAACCCTAGCTTTTCTCTTCTTCTCTTCACCCACTATTTCTTCTTCTTAAAAATACAAGACAACTTCTTCTTCTTCTTTTTAAACCCTTAATGAGTGTGCAATGTCCATTTTGCCCCTTGCCTAATGCCTTATGTCTCATACCCTTAAGTGTCATGCCCAATTTGCCCTTATAATATCTTACTACTTTAATACTTCAATTCAATTAATCTATGTCATAAAATCTTACCAACATTAATATAATAATTAACTCCACAAAATAATCCCTTAAGAACCTCATAATTTATTTAAATCATGCTTATTCCCCAAGAAAAATTCTAGGGGGCCAACATTTCTTCCCATATTAAAAGAATTTTGTCCTCGAAATTCTTATCTAATTGATCAAGAAGGTAGGATACTCCTCCGCTTCCCATTTAGCTTCATCATTTAGGTAATTTCTTTCAAATCATCCTAGTTAACGACTTCAAAACAATCCTTCTATGACTTATTCAGATATCACACTATATTATCTGTTTCCTCAATAGATTTCAGATTATTCACAATTTTCACTTCCTAAGTCGATAACACTAATATCATATCATATCAATATTCTTAGCATACTCACATATATCACATTACGAATCTAAGGCATCCTTTATCAGTAGCATTTCTCATAATTATTTCATACAGATCCATTCATGTCGAGCTTTGCTAATCCTTCTTCCTAACCTGAGCACACCTCAACACGGTGATTCTCTCAGAGATAATCCATCTTTCACTTAATAATTCACATCACTTTAGTGCCAATACATTTAACTCTTATATCTATCTCACTGTATTCCATGTCTTTGGCGTGGATCTACCAAATTCATTCATCTTTCTTGAATCACTTAATTTCTAATATTGATCGATTTCACCTATCAACATAATCATCACAAAACAAAAGAGAATGACTCTTTCTGTCATCTAACTCCTCATATAGTATTATAGTGAAATCACTTTGATAACAATTGTGATGTTTAAAGTCACATAGATCTATACGTTGATCTTATGTTCCTATAAACTCCAAACTATAAACTTTAAGCAAGCTTTCAGTCACTCGATTCTACATTCTTAGCTGCCAAATGATGTTCCGGCGTATTCCTAATAAGATGAACATCATAAGTTACCACTTGTACTTTTTAACAATCTCTTTACTCTATCATCTTTATCGATTACACATACTTCTTATTTCAATCACAAAGTATCATTCTTCCTATTCGAACTCAAAATTCGTATTCATTTCCAATTTCTTAGTAAGGCTCACAATTTCTGAATCCTCAATTTGGGCTTTGTTCATGTGAAACTGATCTTAAATTTTCAGTGACAAATCAATTTGCCCAAAAATTTAATTCAACATCCTATACTCCTCTTTTTGCACTAGATCAGATAACCTCAATATCTGAATTCATGCTTCACTGCTATCGGGTTCTCTATTCAATGCATCTGATTACAACACTAGCTTTACCATTTTGTACTCATTTGTACATCATAATCTTCCAGTAACTCTATCTATTGTCTCAGTCTCGTATTCAATTCTTTTAACTCAATATGTATCTCAAAATTTCATGATCTGTATATCTCATACAAAGTCAAAATATTTCTGTACATATAATGTCTCCAACTTTCAAGCAATCACTATTGCAGCAAGTTTCAATTCATCTATCAAATAAGCAACCCATAAGATTTCAATTGTCTCCATGCATATGAATTCACTTCATTATGCTGTGTTGGATCTTATCCTAATCTCTTATACAAACATCATTGTATACTATAAAATCTTTAAATCCAGACGATATATTTAACATCGGTGTTATAATTCTTCAAAAATATTCTTTACTTTCATCACTTATACGATTTACTCATTTTTCCTCAGGTATTCAGACTATTCTTCTCAACTCTTCGAATACACTTAACATATCATCAAACTTTGCTTGGATTGCTTTAATCTTCAATATCATAGTATTGTCGAGGCATTTGTTAACTCAAACAAATATCGCCAAAACTCCATATGCCCATGATTAGTTCTCGTAATTCCTCAAATAACTAATTCCTCAATGAGGTAATATTATCTCTTGTTATTTTCAATTTCCCAATTGTCTTACCTTTCTTGATTGATTTTCTCCATTCTTTAGATTTCCTCATGTTTCGCATTGACGTATTCTAATGTCTGCTCATTCATACTCGTTTCTCCACACACTTTAATTTATTTGCAATCTTAACTTCCTGTGCTTGTAACACCTTCATCAGGTAAAATTTGCATCTCCCGAACATATTTACTCAAAACATAACGTGAACCTATATACTCCTCATATTAGCAATTAAAGTCTCATCAAATTCAGGAATCCACTCACATAGTTGGATACTTTACATCAAACAAAACATATACTTTTTCAATAACATAATTTACCTCTTTTACTTGAGTCTCTGTTAGGGATAAGACCCCAATACTCACTTTCTAATCATTAAATATTCATTTCTGACTTGTTCTTTCATTGATCATCCTTCATGTAAACTGTCTGATCTACTTAACCTTATTCAATGAAATTCTTCTTTGAAAGAAGATTTCTTACTACTATCATCTATACCATTCGTGCAATCCTTATCCATCGATTGTTATCATCATTGCATTATTAACCATTCTTAATTCCTTAAGAAGACCAAATTTTATCATTCTTACAATGTCATAATGTTCCAATTACCAAAACTCAATGAGGTAGTAAACAGAATTACTGTCGCATATGCATAGGTGTGCATCATCAAAGTCATGCCATTCTGTCTACAGATTTATTCCTGAAAATCACCAATTTATATCTTACACAAATGATACTTTGATCTCAAATGATCTTAGGCAACATTTCTCTCTTTATCAAACATACTAACACCAATTGTATTCCAGTTTTCCAGAATTCACCTTTTTGATGCCATATCATTTCATAATGAGTCAACTACCATATTGAGTGCATCTAATCTTCTCATTTGATTTTTCATCCTTTTCTTAATCTTACTCATGTATAAATCCCATCTAATATGCACTGTTAACTTTCCCCATACTACATATCATTTCATTCATCTTATGTAAAGTCATTTATGTCTATTTCATTTCCTTTTTCTATTCCCTCATTTCTGTCTCATCTTCCTATTATCATTCACTTCATCTTCCACATGTATATCCTTAATCAATTCAAAATTATCGATAAATAATCACTATAAAATTTTGATCTTAAGTCCATTAATATCTTCTTACTGCAGATCATAACTCTTGTCGCATTGATCAAACAACCACATCGATTCCAATTTCCTCTTCTTAAGATCATAACAAGGTTATGCTTTCATTGCATTCTCCCTGTACACTCTAATCTCATCGTTCATACTTATATCCCTATATTCCTCAAACAATCCATGACAATACATTCGTATCAATATCACTTTCGAAAATATATCACCACAGTACAATATTGGTGTCATATTTCAATAATACATCCTCCAATACAATTGCATTAAATCATTATCTGTCATATTTACCCATATACTATTTATCATTTCCACTTATTCTCGCTATTTCCATCAGCTTAAACTCTTAACAATTGTTCATGCGTGTAACTCATACATATGTGCCCATGTAAGATCCTAATTCTTGTGCTCTGATACTAAACATGTTGGATCTCGTTTCTGGAGTCCAACTTAGAGGTCATAAAACATGAGCGTAGACCAATGAAATCTTGAAATTTGATCACTAAATGACTATCCATTCTTATGATTGTGTCCTTCATCATATTGTACCTGCCAAAATTCCCCGAGAGAAACTCCATTGACCCCCTTTAAGAAAAGCTCGCCGCGGCGAAAAAATATACCTTCGCCACGATGACCTTAAAAGATTGACTTCGCTGCGGCGAAGCCAAGGAGTTTGCCTCGACGAAAACCTTAGAAATTCAACCCCTTAAACCTAAAATTTCCAATGGTTTCTACATCACTCTTACCTTTCTTTCAATTTACCTTGTCCCAAAATCACTCCCTCTAATGCATCATCATTTCATAACAATTCAATATTATCTCATCATACCCTCCAATCTCTTTTCATTTAATTCATCACTTACAATTAATTCTCATTCTTCATAATTTCCTATCTTTCTTTTTCCATAATATCTCACTTATGTGTGACAACAATTCATATTCAAGATTCATCATCTCAAATCGATGGCTTTTTCAAATATACTAAATTTCAGTTCAATCTTATCCATACACAAATTCATACTTCCACTCGATATCATCCATATGTGATTCATAATTCATTAACATAAAAAGATAAGAGTTCTTACAAAGGTGTAATGACTTTTCAATCCACAATACATCAAGGTCTCAATTCTCCAAATCTAAAAGTTACATGAACTAATAATTCTTGAAATGCAACTAAGCCCTCATGGCTACAAAATCTAGCTTAGAATACAAAAATATGCATAATTGAAGTTAGGTCTTGATTCTCTTTCACTCCATCTTTTGCTCATCACCTGGACATGGGAAGGAGAATGGGGGTGAGCTTAAAGCTCGTGAGTAACAAGTTTATAACGAAGAATAAGCAAAAATCATTGAAATGTTCATTTGTCAAAGAAATTTCGTATTGAATGCATAAAACTCATAGTTTTCGACTTCTTAACCAAATTCATAATTTCAGCTCAAAATTCGTAGTTGAAGAAATATCATCACATAAACATGACACTCAATCATGCAAAATTCTTGATAATTCCAAGATGCAATGCATAAACAATTGGCTCGAGGGTTCTATGGAAACAGAATGGTGAAGCCGAAGTTTACACCATGAACAGAATGAGTCTATTTCGGAGCTCATATGCCACAAGCGGGCAACTGGGAGAAGGATCTTGTCAACGTGCACGTGACGAACAAAATGGTTCCACTCTTGCCTAAATAAAAACACATAATCATGCTTAAATCATTTTATCAAATGCTCATACTTTTGAGCTTTTCTATCTTTTCATTCATACAAAATGTCATGACATATTTCAAGGCATAACATAAAAGGTTTCAATGCATTTCCATCTTTATTTCAAAATTCATCAACAAAATTCATTTATCGAACACATAAAGATTCCTCAAATCATTTGAAAGCAATAGATGCAACAATTATAAAGCAATTTGAAATAATTTTATTATTTTGATTTGGAAGAAAACATTTAAGGTTCATCACTACTATTATAAACATGAAACCCACCTTAGAAATCCTTGCTTAATGACTTGCTCAAAGGTGCCTCACCCTTTGCTCCTCTTGCCTTCCTTGATTTCCTTTAACAATAACAAACATGTACATTCAATAGGAATACAATTTGAGGACCCATATATATCCTATTCACTAAGATAAATTCTAAAAACTTAAACTCTTCCAAAAGTCCAAACATTTGGGTCAATTTTCCATGATCATTTTGATAAAGTAAATGACAAATTATGATAATACTTTCTTATAGAAACATTTTCCCCATTTTCTTAAGTTTCTAATGACTCCAAAAACATTCAATTTGGTTTAGCACTTTAAAATTTATACTAAAAACATTTCTAGGATGTTCTCATTCTAAAAAAGCATTCCATACTCCACTTCCGTCCAAAATTTGAAATCCATAAAGACTGAATTTGAACTCAATTCCTCATACAATTTGTAACGCTATGTCTCTAGTTTACACTAAATCAAAAATCACTTTATTTGGACATCTACAGAAAAATTTGTGCCCAAAATACCAAAGTTTGTCTATGTAGGAAAATGGAGCTCGCCGCAGCGAAATCAAAAGTTATCTGCGAAATACCTTTCTAGAAACCCAAACTAAAGACATTTCTTGACATTCTTCATCTATATACTTCCCATATTTCAAATATAACCCATCTTAACACTAAAGCATCTCTTCTACTTCATTTCCAAGCTTATTTCAACCCAATATCATTTACAAAAACATCAAAATCTATCTTTGATCATTAACGCTAAAAACTAAACATAAGCATTTACCCATTCTCAACAACTTCTCACACATATTCATCTCTTAACTAACATCAAAACATGTTTCATTCATCTAATCAAGAAGAATGATGCTTATACTTACT
>JANIJH010000008.1:33183109-33195254 GCA_024520975.1 Erythroxylum areolatum | reverse complement strand
TTAATTATTAATTATTAATTATTAATTATAATTTATAATTATTGCTAACATATTAATAATTTAATGAGTCACACATAAGAGAGTAGTTAAAGGAAAAAAATCAATTTAAATTAAGTTGGACTTAATTATAAAATTTGAGAAACTTCAATATATGATATATTTGATTTTATTTTTAATAAAATCAAATATATCTTATTTAATTCATGAAAAATTTTATAGTTTATCCTTTTCTCTTTAAGTATTGAGTTTTTTTTTATTGTGCCCATAATTTGATTACGATTAACTTTCTAACATAAAGACCTCTTATTGCTTCCATTAACATTTGGAATATGATCACAATTACACTCTTATTAGTTAAAAAACATGAGATCTAGGTCCACTAGGTTGTAAAAAGTAAGAATAGATGCACAAAGTTGAATTGCATGTATCTTTTAATTAGTTAGAGAGATGTTACTGGATATTCTTTAGGAGAATATCATATATTTACTGTTATACTAAGAAATATTACTACAATTTTGTGAATGACATGCTTAAATTTGAAAAAAAGAAGCTTTTTAATAATTGATTTCTCACATTTGTTTCCTTATATTTTAAAGCATGGTGTTTAATGTTTGTGGTGACTATTATTATTTTGGATATTTTAAGGCAAAAATTGTATCACCCTTTATCTTCTCCAAACATAGAGATCCTAAAATTATCTCTATTTAGAAGAATCACTGCCCAAACTGGTTGCTATTTACTTTTACAACTGATCCTTAACATTATGCTATTTATAATTTATAGGAAAATTAAGACGGAATCCAATCCTAACCACAGTGGAATAATTATATATTTTTTAATATTTTGATTTGCTAAAAACCAATATCAGTTTAATTCTATAAAATGATTAACACATAGATCATAATACAATATGAATCGTAATTAATACCTTATTCTTAAACTTGATCATTTTCTTGTTGTATACCACAAACTATTTTTGAAACCGACCTCTCATCCACCGTAGCTCCACAAGTTTCCAGCCTCTAATAATATCCACAGAAAAGGATGAGAGGATTCTGTAACTCTTACAGAGAGGGTTAAGCAAGAAGTGATAGCTCCGTTAGAGCTTAAGCCTATTTATAATAAGTTTTGAACATTTTAATCATTTAATTAAAGTTAAATTCTAGTATCAGTTAAGCTTTAATTGGAATTAAATACTAATTATGCCCAAATAAGATCCAATATTTCTTATTGATCCTTATTTATTAAATATCTTATATTTAATCATAAAGTTTTTCAAACTTTACAATAAAGTCCAACTTGATTAAAAATATCTTTGCTCTCTTCAACTCATTTTTTATGTCTGACCTATTAGGTTTCTAATAAGTTGGTAATGATTATAAATTATAATTTTAATTCATAATTAGAATTAGAATTAGATAAATTAAAACTCTTTTTAATTTATATTTAATTCTCAAATTAAACAATTTATAATCATAAATCAAGATTAGCACTTAGCAATGCATTATAACTATCTAGATATTTAGGAATGTCAAAGTGGTTTTGACTAACCTTTCCGTGCATGAATTTTTTTGTATAATTTAATTATTTCATCATACAATGTTTCGATCAAACAGAGCATGGAATTAATGTCTAATCTTTCCGAGTCCAATCATATTAGGTCTTCGCCAATAGCTATTGAGTCAATTAATGAAATTTGTAAACTATTTACAAAGGGTCATTCTACCTTGGTCAAGGATTTCCCGAATCAATACTAATAAAAAATAATAGAATATTCTCCCTAATTACTTTAGGGTGTTAGGCTTATTAATGGTTTTGATGATGACCATATAATATTTCAAAATTCAAAATTGATTTGTTTCCTTTTAAAGGTAATGACATAATTTTTAAGAGGAAATAAAGTCACAGGATAAATGCTTCATTTCTTGCAAGAACTTTCTTTATGAACTTTATTTATTTTACAAAATCTAGAAGGATTCTGCTAATCATATATTTCATCAATCAGTTATAGATTTCTCTTAATGGTTAATTATTGTAAGATTCTAGTAGAGATAATATTATAGATTCAATGTAAACTTAAAATAGAAATGAAGCAATGACTAGTTGAAGAAAATGCCTATTTAAAGAAGAGCTACTGCATTTTGCAAATGGAGGGACAAAAGCCAGAATCTTTGAAATACTTCAAAAGCATTAATATTCCCAAAAGTCATATCTTGATCAAAAATCTCTTGGGCCTTAGAAGGCAATAATTCTTTTTGTAAGAGATCATTGAAGCTCATATAGAGCAAATTACTTCTTCATTTGTTGAGAGCTTGTAGAGGCTAGTAAAATATTACTAATGTAGAAGGTTAAAGAACTTTGAAAAATATGTACTCATGACCTTGTAGAGGCTCGATAAATACTACTAGTATGGAATGTTGGAGAACCTTGAAAAATATGTACTTATGAACTTGTAGAGGCTTGATAAATACTAGTACTGTGGAAGGTTGGAGAACCTTAAAAAATATATACTAATGACCTTGAAGAGGCTCGTCAAATTACTACTTGTATTTTTATAGTGAAACACTCAAGTTGGACACTTAGGGACTAAACGTAGGTTTGGATTATAAGTCGAACCAATATAAATCGATTGCATCCTTCTCTCTCTTCTTTTAACTTTTATATTTCCATATTATATTGTGTGTGTGTGTTCATTTCATCAAGAGTTTCCTTCACTGTTATAGTAGGCTTCTTCTGTTTTCAACTTGATAAAGGTTCCTTTCATTTTAACAGGCGCTTTCTATTTTAAATTGTCTTAACTGGATTTATCCTTTATCAAGCTTTTGTCATTTAATAGGCTTCTATCACTTAACAGGCTCCTATTGCTTAAACAAGGTCCTATCGCATAATAGGCTCCTCTTTCTTTGCAAGCCCTTATCGTTGTTTTAAACTTTGACAGGCCCCTATAGTTTTATTCGAATTAAAATTATCTGTTGTGTGTGTTTGCTTTATTATAATCTTATCTTAATCACGCAGCTACCTTTATATAGTTTATACTACATCCAATGACTACCGATTGAATGAACTATGATTAGAATAGGTCATAAGTAGTATCAAATCATAACAATTTCTATATAAGATAACATTGGAGACCTCAAGTCCAATAATCACTTATCCAACCATCACAATGATAATTTTCATAGACATGCAAGTAATGTTCCAAATAAATTTCTCATGTTTGGTTAGTTGAGTGAACTTGTTCTCTGACAAGCATCCATACGTTTGTTTAAGTATCTCCATACTTTAGCATGTGAGATTAACTACTTCCTTCATAAGGAAAATCATAACGTGTGCTATTGTTTTTATGTTCTATTAACGTCCAGTCTTAATAGAACAATGACTAGGAGTAATTTAGAGATAATACATAAGTACAATACGAATCTTATAATTATAATTTTATTGCAATGTATAATTATCCTATAGACTTTATCATATACATCTAAACATGTACAAGATAAAAAATGCCTTTAAATTATTTTGTCATTAAACTGTAACCAATTGATTAACTGTAATGTATAAACTAACATAATTAAATTTGTAAAAATTTACCCTTTTTAGATGTATAATTTGATCCCACTATAAATTAGAATTATAAAAATAATTATTAGAAAACAACAAAAACCATTGAACTTGCAACAATAACTATATAACTTATTTTTAAATTACTTATTTAACTAAAAAGAAGGCAGAAGAACGAAGATTTGATGGTTATGATCAAATCTATTATGGAGAATATATATTTTGAGTTTAACTTGTTTATGCAGCAGCAATAATTATACTTGTTGAAAAAATATAACTTTTCAAAAGATGTCTTACATAAATGATGACATTTGAGAACTATGTCTATTTTAGAGTACACATCTTTTGAAAAGAATTATGTATTTTGAAAGATGGTGCTATCTTCAAATCAAAGTATATGTTTATCTATAGTTACATTTACTCATTCTTTCCTTTTTTATATACTATAACTTCGAACAACTATATAACATCATACACTTGTTTTGTTAATGTACTCATAATTAGTTCCGCATTGATTTTTGGAGTAATTTTTACTCTCTTTTAAGTTACAAATGCATGTATGTGTATATATATATAGTAATAGTTCTCCATAAACTTATAATTATATTGTTTATCCTCATCACTTTTTTGCAATGTTAATATACTTTGTTTTAAGTTATTTGAGGCATAAGTTCTATATATCATTGTTTAACTTTCTCACACATATATTTACCATTCATTAAGCACTTTGTATACACCAATCTCTCATAGGAATTAACCTACAAATTGAAACATATTATAAAATTAAATTTAAAATGTGACAAGCCTTGTTGGATCCTTTGAATAATTGTTAGAATCGGGGTAAGATCCTACAACTAGCAGAATAATAATGATTTATTTTCTAAAGTTTAGGTCACTTAAATTCTAGAATAAGATTAATGCATAAAATATAATAAACGTAAATTAAAATTTGTACTTTATTGTGAACCTTCATTTTTTTTTCTTATTGTTTCCATTAAACTATTTTCTGAAATTGACTCATCTTAAACACTATACTCACATACATGTTTAAAAGGGGTGGCACTTGACCCTAGGCCTGTGTTGGTTCTTTGGGCAGAGTTTTGGTAACATAAAATACTATCAAAACACACTTTTATTGAGAAGTATTTCTCTAAAAAAGAAAGTAGTAAAATAGTGATCATTTCTAATGTACAAGATCCATCAAAATGACAATTACAAAGCATACTTTAAATCACACAAATACTACTAGCTTTATATAATAAGCTAAATACACTCACAGTAATCAAGCTAGAACTCTTCTAGCTAACACTTGAACTCTTTACACTTGAGTTCTCACTTCTTACTTAATATAAATAACAAGCCAAGCACATCTATTTATAGTTGAAGAATTCTTGAATATGTGGTCAAGAATTGATCAACATTAGACCACACATGTTGTTTGGTTATTATTAAACCAAGTATCCTAATTTTCCACTACACAATTTTATTAGGAATAATTTTTGTTTACTTTAACACTCCTCCTCAACATAAATTATTCCTTCTAACTTCTTCCCTTGACACCATTACTAGTTGACTTAAAAAAATTTCAAACTTTATTCCATTGAGACCTTTAGTGAAAATATTTGCCATTTGATCTTCTGTTTTCACCTTAACCATCTTAATTTCTCCTATAAGGACCTTCTCTCATATGAAATGATATTGCATCTCTACATGTGTTGGGCACCCTACCCTCGTGAATCACGTGCCCAATATCCTAAGTGACATCTGAACGCGTATCCCACAAGGGTGGCGAGCCCACACCAGGACAAAACATCAAAACAACTCACTTCTCCCATTTTTGAACAGATTTTGGGAAACCTAAAATTGGAATTTCAATTTGACTTGTTTAAACATTTGTGGCTCTATATCTCTAGTTTATTTAGAGACAAGAATCATCTCATTTGGAGATCCCATAACAAAGTTATGGCTGCCAGAATCAAACAGGGTTTTGACCTCAATCATATTGCACCTATCTTGGGACAATTAGCCTAACTGTCATTAGGGATATCATATTAAGATTATCTTAGGACGGTTTGAAAGAAGATTTTGAAATCTACAACTTTCATGAAGATCTTGAAGACAGATTCTATCGTCTGAAAGGTAAAAAATGGACCAGATGATAGGATTAGACGAAAATAAACGAAAAAGCAGACGAATTGAAAAGTCAGACGAATTGGGAAAATTGCCATAACTTTCCTTTCATCTATTGGATTTAGGTGTTCTTTGAATGATTTGAAAGAAGACTTCAAGATCTACAACTTTCATGAAGATCTTGAAGACAAATTTTATCATCTAGAAGGACAGAATTGGACCAGATGAATGGTACACAAAAGAAGAAGTTTTGGTCAACAACAGAAGAAGCAAAAAATCAACTACAGACGATATGACGTCATCATAAACGATATGTCTTTACAGACAATATGATGTCATCACAGACGATATGACGTCATCACAGACGATAAGACGTCATTACAGATGATATATCTTCACATACGATATGATGTCATCACAGGCAATACATCTGTACAGATGATATGACATTATCATAGACGATATAACGTCATCATAGACGATACGTCTATACTCCTGAGCATTTCCCCTTATAAGGACCATAACTCTTAACCCAGATGTCCAAAAATTCCATACTATATACCGTTAGAAAGCTAGAAAGATGATCTACAACTTTCTAGAAGGCATATTTGCCTAAATCAGCCTAGACTAATCTAGATTTTCCTCTGAAGTCAGAACACAAATTTTTTCCCTTATGAAAACTTGGAAAAAATGCAATGTACAAACTTGAGAGAGTCTTGAGCAAAAATGCAATCATATTTGATTTGCATTAAAAGATAAAAGTTTTACATTTCAAGCCACAAATACATTAATATCTCATCCCAAAATATAAAAGGTACTTGAACCATGATTTGCTCAAAATGCAACTAAAGCCTTGTTTTGCAAGATTTGTTTAAAATCCAAAATAAACAAAGATCGGAGTGATGCCTTGACCATTGACTACTCGATATCTTGCTCATCACTTGGATATAGAGAGGAGAATGGGGGTGAGTGTAAAGCCTGTAGGTAACAATTTTATAATCTGTAACAAGCAAAATTATATATAAAATCACTTCCATTGCAAAATTTACATTTATGTAAACTATGTATGAATCACTCTTTTCAACTTATCATGAGCATATAAGCATATCAAAATGATTCGGGTGGATCCAAAACATAATTTACTATGCATTTCTACATGATGGTCTTGCGTAGTCGTAAACTTATGGGAGTCTATGAAGGAGCTCCAGGCCACTAACGAGCAGGCGGGAGAAGCCTTTTGTCAAAGTACACTTGACTTAACTTAGGGGACCACCACAAACCCACATAACATGTATTTCAAGACTTGTAAAATATATTGCCCAAAAGGCACATTTTGGAAACTTGATTTCTTAAGCTTGATATCCTTTAAAAAATTATTTTCATATATCAAACAAAATTCATATGCAATTTATGCAGCACATTCTCAAAACATTCAAAGCATAATAAATGCACATTTTTTTAAGTAGTTGGAATCATTTATTTTCATTTCTTGAAAGAGACATTTATGGCTCATTACTTAATTATAAAAAAGTAACCCACCTTGAATTCCTTGCTTAATAAAATGGCTTAAGGGTGTCTTTCCTCTTGCCTCTCTCTATCCCCTTCTTGATTTCCTTCATAAATGACCTAATTCCCATTCAATAGGAATTCAATTTAAAAACCCATAAAGTACATTCACTAAAATTGACTCTAGATTGCTTAAGCCTATGCATTTCCTAAATTTCATGAACCAAAATCCTTCCATATATCCAAATTATAAAAATCAACCTTACCTTAAATCTTCACCAATTTATGAGATTATTGACTCTAAAGAAAGCTCTTCCCTTACTCTTTCTTTTTCCCTTCTTGAGTAACCTCAAACTCTCTCTTTAAGACTAAGAAAAGATGAAACTTAGCTCAAAACTCCATTCTTTGCTCTATTTCACAGAAATCCCTCTTTTTCACTTTTTATTTTCGTATTTCACTTCTTCTTTCCCCTAATCCACGTTTTTCTTCTTCTTAAACATAAGAAAACACCTTTCCTTTCCCATTTTACCCTTAATGAATGAGAAAAGTCCACCTTGCCCTTCCTTTAATGCCTTAGTGTCTTTAACCTTAAGTAAACTACCCAAAATACCCTTTATGCAATTTTACCACTTTTAATTCAACTAACCCATGAAATGAATTCTACTAACATAGACATAAAAAAATTTAACTTTAAAAAATTCTCCAATCCAAACCTCATACTTATTTAAATCATGTTTAACTAAAAAACATTCGAGGTCTAACAACATTTTTTGTTCTTGCATGAAATACTAGATTTTCTACCAAACTGATTGTTGATTGATTATCATAATATAGCGGTATTGTAAAATCCATCGGTTGTTACAATTCTTTAATAACTAGATTATCCATTTGCTTTCTTGTGTTGCTATAGTTGCTACACAATACTCTGCTTTTATTGTTGAAAGTGAGACTGTTTGTTTTCTTTTACTATACCAAGTTACACCTCTAGATCCTAAGGTAAATACATAACTAGTTATGGATCTTTGAGTGTCAACATCACCAATATAATCAACATCATAATACCCTTTTAATTCACATGTCACTCCTTTTTTATGGAGTAAGTCAATATTAAATGTCCCTTTAATATACCTGGGTATTCCTTGGACTAATTCTAGATGAACCTTTTTGGGATTCTGCATAAATCGACTCATTACTCCAACTACGAAACCAATATGTGGTCTAGTCAGAGTCAAGTAGATTAAACTGCTAACAATATGTCAATACATCTAGAAATCTTCTAAATCTTTCCCTTCTGATGCACTCAGTTTCAAATTCATTTCCATTAGCAAAGAGATAGGCTTGCAATCAAGCATACCATACTTCTAAGGAAATCTCTAACATACTTTTGTTGACATAGAAATATTCCTTCTTTTGTTCATTTTATTTCTAATCCCAAAAAATGATTCAACTCACCAAGCTCTTTCATTTAGAAGCAAATTGATAAGTTCTCTTTAACTTGACTGATTTCGTCCTCATCATCTTTAGTAATGATTAGGTAATCTACGTAAACCAAAATCATTATTTTCTTTCCTTCATGAATTCTGACAAACAAGCTTGAGTTTGTTGTTGTAACTAAGTATTTGTTGAAAACTAGAAATTTAACTATCTTTCCAACCAAGCTCTTGATGTT
Source organism: Erythroxylum areolatum (assembly GCA_024520975.1). Taxonomy (NCBI): domain Eukaryota; kingdom Viridiplantae; phylum Streptophyta; class Magnoliopsida; order Malpighiales; family Erythroxylaceae; genus Erythroxylum; species Erythroxylum areolatum. The sequence goes on along the minus strand of JANIJH010000008.1, from coordinate 33,186,391 downwards.
TGCTTCAACCTATAAACCGTCTTCTTTAACTTGTAAACAATCTCTGGATGAGATTTATTTTAAAATCCTTATGGTTGCTCCATATAACTTCTCTATCTAGATATCCATTTAAAAAGCTTTTTTTTACATCCATCTACTATAGACTCCATGATTTGCTTGTTATAAGAGCTAACAAAACACGTATGGTTGCAATCTTTTCTACTAGACTAAATGTCTCCTCATAATCCATTCCATACTGCTGTGAGAATCCACAAACTACAAGTCTTGCCTTATATCTCTTAATTGATCCATCTGGACAAGATTTCACCTTGTATACCCATTTGTATGAGATAGGTTTCACTCACTTGGGTTTCGATAGTATTTCCCAAGTCTCATGTTGATTTAGCGCTCAAATCTTATATCCTATAGCCAATCTCTACTCTTTCTTTTTGAATTCTTTCTTATATATGACTGGCTCTTTCACAGTTCCAGAGTCTTCAATCAAAGTAGAATTAGAATACTTTGGATTTTAATTCCTCCACCTGTTTAATCTTTGTAGAGGTTGTTGATAAATCTCCTTTTGATACTCTTCTAGTTGTCTTTGCCTTTCTTTAAAGAACTCTTGATGTACTCTAGTTTGCTATGGAATTCTATTTTATGACCCTTCGCCATTGTTTTCCACTATTGAAGATGTTCCTGGATCAATAATTTCTTTACTCAATTGAATCTTTTCAACCTCAATGTTCTCTGTCAATTTTTCTTCAACATTTTTTGAATCTGGCAATAAGACCGATTGCAGGGACTACCACGATAAGGCTTCATCAAATATTACGTTTCAAGAAACATAACATCTTCTTGTTGTAGGATCACTCATTTTCATCCTTTTTGTTGTTCATAATATCCCAAAAATGCATAAAATTGCATTCTTATCAAATTTTCCACGTGGATGGTCTATTATGAAAACTTAACATACACATCCAAATATATGAAAGTGACTAATTGTTGGCTTGATTTTCCATAATTTCTCAAACGGAGATACAAACCCCATTGTTGCTTGAGGTAGCCTGTTGATAATATGAGCAGTTGTCTTCATACATTTTACCTAAAATTGAGGTGGTACATTATGTTATTCTGTTGAGGAGTGGCTGGACAAGTAAATTGTCTCTTTATATTATTTTGCTATAGAAAGTGTTCAAATTCCATAGACAAATATTCTCCCTCATTATCTGTGCATTGGCATCTAACATTCTTCTCAAGTTCTTTCTCAACTTTCATTTTGAACTCCTTGAACTTTTCCAAGGCTTCTAATTTTTCTTTAAAAAGATCTACCCAGACATATCTTGAAAAATCATTAATGAAGGTTATCATATAGCAAAAACTGCTTACTAGTGATTGTTTCACAGGACCAAATATGTCTGAGTGGACTAGCTCAAGAGGATCCTTAGCTCTAAACTTGGACTTCTTATATGGTAATTGATATGTTTTATAGTATTGTCGGCCTAAACAATATCTTCTCGTACTTCTAATTAAGGAAGATCTTTGAGCATTAACTTCTTCATCATCACCTTTATCTTATGATAGCTAACATGGCCTAATCTTGTATACCACATATCTGTTGTCTCACTCTTCCTTGTCTTATCTACATAGGCTATTTGGGCAATCATCACATAAATGGATTCAAGTCTTTTTTCTTCTATACTCAACATACTTGTAGGTATTATGCTTCGATAAACCATGAAATCATCTAGACCGAACACCATATAATTCCCTAAATTTGTGAGTTGCACTATTGAGACCAAATTTTTCTTCATATTAGGTACATAATATGCCTTTCGAAGTTGTATTGGGTATGAACTAAATGAAGGTACAACCATTGTATTGTTAGTATGAGTAATTGGCAAGTTAGAGTAGTTTGTAATTACTACAAATATACTCCCTTTGAATTTCGTCAAGTTTGACAACTTGTCATTATCTCTGTTCATATGATTGGAACACCCATAATCAATTATCTAATCATTTTTCTAATCAACTATGTTGTAAGTGGTAGTAACGAGACCCATTTCCTTTTGACTTATGACTCCCACATTGTCTACTTCTTCTTCAACTGCAAAAGAAGCTTGCAAGTCCCATTCTACTTCACTGTCATTTTGAGTTGCTTCAACATTGTTTTTTTCAACTTTCTTGGACTAACAGTCATGAGAAAAGTGACTTTTCTTGCCACAGTTATAACCCTCATCATTTTGTCGATGATTTTTCTTATCTCCTCTATTGTTGTTGTGTTGGTCTTGTCTTGCTCCCCTTGATTGGAAGCTTTTTTCTTAATGACCTATTTGCCATCCTCTTTCTTTTTCTTCATTTCTTCAGCATTCTGGGCCATCGAATTCTTCCCTCGAAAATTCTTGTTGTTGCTGAAAAGTGCTTTCTATTTATCTTTAATTTTGACTCCAACCATATGTCTATTTAGTGCTTTTTGATTGGCTAGCAGACTTTCTAAATTTGACAGAGTTGGTTCTTGAGCCCATCCATGGGTAGCAATAACAATAATAGTATATTCTGGTCATAGGTCATAGATGATATTTCTTGTTGGACCCCATTTTCGAAGCCCAACAATCCATAATATCATAAGATGTGAGCAAATATACCCCATTCATGCTCTTCCAACCAATTCCCTCACTTTCTTTCCATCGATCTGTTTCAAATCAACACCAAAGACTATCAATTTTTACAGAGAGATATAAAAATGCGTTAGAAATTTATTGGTTTAAGAATCATTTCATTTGAAGCTCGGATTACGAAGTTATGGCCAAAAGAGTCAAACATGTTTATGTCCTCAATCGTATTGTACCTATTTTGGGATAATTTACATAACCTTCACTAGAGTTATCAGATTGAGGTTGTTTTAGGATGGTTTCGAAGAGAAATTTGATATCTACAACTTTTATGAAGATTTTGAAGAGAGATTTTGCCATTTAGGTCAAAATTGTGAATTTCCAAAAGTGTATAGTTTATGTTTGTTAAATGAACATACACCCTTACTTAACGGATATACACGGGGTCTGAAACATTTTCTAGACTTGTAAAGGTCCGTTTAATGGACCTAATGTCCGTTTAACGGACATGGACTTGTTTACGGACATTTTTAGACCTGAGAAGGTCCGTTTAATGGACCTAAAGTTCGTATAACGGACATTGGTGATACAAAACTCCCTCCAAAGCATCTCCAATGGTTCCTACATCCATTCTAACATTACTTTCACTCATAATCTTCCCAAATTCACTTCTTCTAATGCAATATCACTCCTT
>JANIJH010000008.1:33172910-33183009 GCA_024520975.1 Erythroxylum areolatum | reverse complement strand
ATCTTCCCAAATTCACTTCTTCTAATGCAATATCACTCCTTAAACATTCAATTACCAAATTGATTGCATTAAACTCCAGACCTCAACTTAAATGATTCATCACATATAACAAATTCTCATCATTACTATAGTTGTTCTGTATATACATCCTATGCAACATCACCATTTATAATGATCATATCTCGTAACCCAAATTTCAAAAAATTTCATACTTTATGTCATTAGAAAGATAAATTTTCATGAATACAACGTTGTCTAATTAAGCTCAGATTAATATGGTTTTTTCCTTAAAGTCAGAACACAATTTCTACACCTATGAAAGGATTGAAAAATGCAATATACCAACTTTGAGAATCACAGGCAAAACACAATCATATTTTATTATCATTATGACAAAAGAACTTCTTCAATACTCAATCTTATTGCTAAAACAAAATAGAGTTTGAATGTAACTTTAGTTAGATGTCCACACTACATCATTAGCTTAATACAAAATATATAAGGAAGCTCATGTTCGATATGCTACTAAAGCTACTCAAAAGTTATTGAACTAACTTAGTACAAAAGTTAACTATCTTAGAGTTTGTCTAATTGCCTTGCAAGGATTGCTAACCTTCTTGTTTTGCACCTGAGGAGTGAAAATGATGGGGTGGGCTGCGAAGCTCAGTGGCTTATACATTTATAACCATCAGTAATGAGCCACACATTCAAGCATATGTACATATATATCTAGCAATTCAATACTCAACAATTCAAACTCATAACTCATAGTTAACAAGATGTCATCACCTAAAACATATCATGTAATTATCCATCAAAACATAACACTCAATTATGCATCATACTCAACAAATCAATGATGAAATGCATAACAAATGGCTTGAGAGTTTTGTGGAACGAAACGGATAAACTGAAATTTACACCGTGAACAAACAAGTCCGATTCTCAGGATCTCGTATGCCTCAAGCGGGCAGTCGGGAGAAGGCTATAGGTCCATGTGCACATGACTAATGAAATGGGTTCCTCTCTTGCCTAATCACAAGCAAATTTATGCTCAATTCAATCAACCACAAATTCATATTCTCATACTTCCTTTACTTTTTCTTCTTTTCATTTATACAAATTTCCATAACACATTCCAAGGCATAACATGGCCATAAGCATAATTCAATTTTTATCAAAATGTCGTACATCTTTCAATGCATGGCATAAAACACATCATAAATCATTTTTCACATCACAACAATTCACAATTTAGCAATTTAACACACAATGTACAAGCAAGACAATTTGCCTATATTACATAACAACTATAAATATATTACCCACCTAATTGGCTTGTAAAAACTCAAACTCAAGATTGTCACCTCTTGCTCTTGGATAGGGTTCTCTTGGTTTCCTATAACAAACCAATTTTCTCATTCAATTTCGAGAGGCCCTATGAAATTATTGATATGGACTACAATTATTATCTGGTAAAATTCATTGATGAGAGAGATTTTCTTAATGCAATGATGAATGGCCCGTTGGTCATCTTTGGCCAAGCTCTCTCCGTCCAATGCTGGATGCCTGACTTCCGTCTGTTGCAAGGCCAAATAACTCGAGCTCTAATTTGATGATACTTAATGCGTTGGGAAACCTGGTAGGGCATATGGTCAAGATCGATGAAGCCACCATGCAGACGCAGCATGGAAAATTTACGCGTGTTGTAGTTGATATCAATCTAAGTGTGCCATTACGGACCAGCGTAGAGCTCGACGGGGAGACATTAATGGTGGCATACGAAGGACTCCTACAAATTTGTTTCACCCGCGGCATGGTCGGATAAGAATCCAACGTTTGCCTAAAGCAAGCACCAACACAAACAGTCCCTTCTAATTTGAACTCCAATACGAGCGATGAAGCGACAAGGAGGAGGAGTATAGTTGTTGCAGTTGAAGGGCACCAACCAAAGGAGTGTCCCAACGGTTACGGACCCTGGATGTAGGTGCAATAGCAATATCCATGGGCTCCAAGGCAACTTCAAGATTAGAGCAGAAATAGTATGTCCAGGGCGACTACCCACCTAGGGGGATCGGGGTTTTCACCTCTGACTGGCGGGAAAGAGACATACAACAGTCAAGAGCCCTTTGGGATAGGACAATGTTTGAACCTGAACGACATCGTTGGCAAAGAGAAGCAACAACAACTGCATGGGATAACGTCAACATCGGCTAGAAGTAAACGAAACGCAAGGCCTGGGTCTAAAGATAAGTCGATACTCTTTACACAGCAAACATGGAGAGTTAGTACGAAGGTTGGTGGTTCTCAGGAGACGGGATCGGAGGCCTAAACAAAAGTTCAACTACAACCCAATGCCAAGGATAAGCATCCCGTGGTCGTCATTACCTCCTACACAGAAATATTCTAAGACAGCCAAGTGGTTATGAAAAATGTCCCCGAGGTAGTAGAGAGACACCATTTGATGGAAGGAGTCGAACAAGCATAGGTGGACTGTAAGGGATGATCGGATGTAGACACACTCCCTTCCACTGACCTTTCAGACATACAAGTTGACGAAGCACTACCCAACACTGATATGGAGTAGGGGATGGAAATCCTGAGTAGGGAAAACATGACAGTAGCTACAGGAAGTTTTACCTTACCCACTAAGGTAAGTAAACCCAACCACGCATTTAGATCCTGATGATTTTAATTTGGAATTGTCAAGGGGCGGAGGGGGGGGGGGGGCAGTTATGTATAAACAATCCTCCAAAATTATATAAGAAATTATAAGCCTGGCATACTAGTTTTATTTGAACCCAGAGTTAGTAGAGCTCGGGCTAATACAGTAGTCCAAAAATTGGGATTTGAATACTCGGTTAGAATCTACGTCAAAGGTTTTTCTAGAGGAATATAGTTGCTATGGACAAATGACTTTGATATATCAGTAGTCATGGCCTATCATCAATTTATTCATACCACCTTGAAATATGGTAGTTGCACTTTCAATTTTACTCCAATTTATGCTAGTCCGTAATTTTCTACCCAAAACGTACCATGGTCGATTTTAAACTGGGTAGGACAATCTATTTCTAGACCTTGGCTTGTTGGCGGAGATTTTAATGCTAAAATAGAGACTTAAGACATGAAGCAAGGATAGTGAATCAATTGTTTAAGGAATGAGTGCATGGGTGTGATCTTCATGATTTGGGTTTTGTGGGATCAAAGTTCACTTGGCGGAGAGGAACGATACAAGCTCGATTGGATAGAGTATTTGGTTCGTTGTCTTGGCTCAAGGAATTTCCACATACAGTAAATCATCACTTACCATTTCTTGGTTCAGACCACCGACCAATGTTGATCCAAATAACGAACCCCTACTTGAGGGTCACAGGAGCTCCAACATTTCGTTTTCAAAACGCTTGGTTAACACATGCGGGTTTTGACGAATTGATAGCGAAACATTGGTTACCAGCGGAGGAGATGCTAAGTAAATCATTAGCTAAGTTCTCTAATCACTTGATGCGATGGAATAAATCCATTTTTGGTAATATCTTCCATCGAAAAAAAAGACTCCTCACCAAGTTGGAGGGTATACAGAGGGCACTAAAGGAAGACAATTTGGATTTGCTCTTAGATTTGGAGGAGAAGTTGAGCGAAGAACTGTTACAAATGTTGTGTGAGGAGGAAATTTTTTGGCACCAGTGTGCCATATGTGACTGATTATCAAAGGGTGATCGGAATACCAAATATTATCATACTATCACTCTATCCAAAAGGAAGAAAATGAAAATCAATTAACTAATTGATAGTAATGGGTCCGTGATATCTGATCCAGAACAACTGAGACTCTTAGCAAGGTCCTTTTTTGTCCCATTGTATACAAACGAAGATGAGAATCGCCACTAATTCTCGACTTCAGGTGTGTTTCCTCTGCTCTTAGTGGAAAGAGTTCTTGAGCTAACACTTCCACTCTATAAAACTGAACAAAGCCCTAGGGATAGATGGGTTCAATGCGTTATTTTTTCAAAATCAAAGGGGTAAGGTAAGACACGAAATGGTGGATTTTATTAAGACAGTGTTCCTTCTGGAACGCTGGGAATCAAATTTGAATCAAACTATTCTAGTATTGATTCCTAAAGTCCCCTCTCCAAACAACCTTTTTGTATTTTGACCCATTAGCCTATGTACGGTGCTGTACAAGGTTATTGCCAAAGTTATTATGAATCGTTTGAAAGCTCACCTTGATCACCTCGTGGAAGAGAACCAATGTAGTTTTATCCCTAGATGACATATAACTGACAATCTTATCATTGCTCGGGATGTCATACACTCGATGCAAAAGAAGTGAGGGAAGACAGGATATCTTGCTATCAAGGTGGATCTGGAAAAAGCATATTACTGACTTCGTTGGGATTTTGGATAAAACACATTAATAGATATTGGGATCCTGAATAATCTAGTCTGGGTAATTATATAGTGTGTGATGATGGTATCGATGCAAGTTGCCTAGCAAGGTACCTGTTCTTACCCTTTTACCCCCTCGAGAGCTCTTAGGCAAGGTGATCCGCTCTCACCTTATCTTTTTGTGTTATGCATGAAAAGACTAGGTCACCTTATTTCACAGGAGGTGGGTCAAGGTCATTGGAAACCGATAAAGTTAAGTTCCACAGGACCTCCCTTCTCTTATCTATTCTTTGCAGATGACCTTATGCTATTCACAGAAGCTACAGAGTCACATACACAATTGATAGCAAAGACCTTGAAAACCTTTTGTAAAGCATTAGGCCAGTGAGTTAGTTCTGCTAAAACTTGGATCTTGTTTTCCAAGAATGGTTCTCAAGATAAAGCACGTCGCATAAGTCAAGCCCTTTAAGTTGCCAGTACGAACAATCTTAGAAAATATTTAGGCATTCTGTTGATTCATGAACACATAACGAGAAATACTTATTAATACATTCTCGATAGAGAACAAAAGAAGCTGGCAGAATGGCGTACTAGGATGTTATCACTAGCAGGGTAGGTTACTTTAACTCAATCAGTGATTTCGTCACTTCCAATTTTCACGATGCAAACGGTACGACTCACGCGACAATTATGTGATGATTTGGAAAAAGATTATGACGGATTTTATATGGGGTTCAAAGGCCGAGCAATGGAAAATGCATCTGGTTAATTGGACGATAGTGTGCCAACCAAAAAAAGTCAGGAGCCTGGGCATTAAACGCATTCAATCTTCCAATGATGCGTTACTTACAAAGTTGGGATGGGAGTTGATTACAAAACCCACGACCTTATAGGTCCAGACCTTGATAGCAAAATATTGTTTCGACACATATCATCTCCCTCAGAAGCTTGATAAGAATGGAGCATCTGTGATTTGGAGGGGGATATCTGCGATATGGTAGTTTATGCGCCAAGGAGTTAAATGGACTCTGGGAAATGGACAATGCATTCGCTTATAGCTAGATAATTGGGTGGATAGTTGGGGCCTTTTATTTTTAGTGATGACCACTCACATTCCTAACAGTGTTCTCAACGTTACAATATTTGATTTTATAAATGAGTTTGGTCACTGGCATTGGAATTTATTCCAACAGTATCTGCCTTCCACAGTTTATATGATTATTGCATCAATTCATCCTCAGCTAAATAACAAGTAGGAAGACAAGTTGGTGTGGGGACAAATAAATCTCCGGGGGTTCACAGTGGCATCAGTTTATGATTTAATCGAGAATAGTACCACTGACGATTCAAGCAGGCTATGGGATTTAATCTAAAAATGGGCATGATCACAACGGATCAGGTCTTTTCTTTAGCTTCTGGTTAAAAGGAAATTACTGATCAATCAACAGCGAGTGGCGCAACATATATCAACGGATAGTAGTTGTCAATACTGTGGATAGGAAGAGTCAATCCTACATGCAATACGAGATTGTCCTAGGGTGAAATCCTTCTAGTGCAAATTTCCTCCTGAAATGGTGGATATGGGTTTTTTTCAACAAGATGAGGACATAGTTTCTTTCCAACCTTAGGCACCAATCTCAGTGGCAGCAGGTAGCGTGGACTACAATTTTTGGAGTCACATGCTGGTTTTTATGGAAATGGAGAAACAGAAGTGTTTTTGAGTTTGACTTTATTTGGCAGGCAGACGACAATAAAATAGTGATGAATTATGTTGATTGGGTAATACGAGCCTGAGCTGTGGAAAGTCATGTGTTTCAGACACAAGATCTACTGTTGGGTAATTTAATGGGCTGGACCAAATCAATGGATGGTTGTCTCAAATTAAATACTGATGGGGTGGTGAAATATAGGTCAAGCCTTGCTACAACTGGAGGCTTGATTCGAGACTACCAAGGTCAATGGTGTAGTATATTCCTCCAGAATGTTGGAGCGGGCTTGCCTTTAGCTACAGAATTTTGAGGAGTTCACTCGGGTCTTTACGCTGGCATGGGCACTTGGCTATCGATGCGTGGTCGTCAAAGTGGATTATCTGGAGATTATCAACATTCTTTCTTCTTTAAATATAGTTTTGGCTAACAATAATCCTTTGGTGGCAAGTATCTAAAGGTTAATTTGTCAAACATGGGAGGTGCAAATTTAGCATGCCTATCAGGAAGGGAATCAGTGTACCGATAGACTGGCTACTCAAGCCTTTTTAGCTAGTCCAAGACTGCAATTTCTCCAGGAGCCCCGAATGATCATTATGGATTACATACACCAAGATATAAAAGGAGCACTCTACCGCAAAACTTTGCATTAGTGGCATGTGCTGGATAAAGTGGAGTGTGTTTTGTTTTGTCTTTTATCCCTTGTAACAAGAAAAAGACATGTGTCCTGTAGTTGGTTTAAGGTTTTGCATTTGTTTGATTTCTTTATTTAGGTTTGCCGCCCTCACTGTCTCCTACAGTATAATAGCATAATACTATTATTTGTTGGATGATCCGAGAATCTGAGATATTGGGTTTGTGTGTGTTGTTTAGAGAGTAATGATTTTGGTATAGTTGAACGTTTGCTACACAACAAGGATTGACAGTCAAAGAAACCAATTATTTATTCTCTTTGACGAAACCAATTACAAATTGTCTTTGACGAAACCCATTGTTTCCAATATTGTTATTTGTATGGAGATATAATCTTCCCATAAAAGATGCTGCCATTGAATTGCAATTTTATCGTCTATGGATTCCGTAAAGACTTGTGCCTTCTACTGAAAATTTGAAATGATAGTTTGCTTCAACTACTCAAATATAATTCTACTGGCTTTTCACATTGTTTTGGCTTGTTCTTGCCGTATGAAAACTATGATTTCTCATACATTTATGACACAAATAGCCTACAACGAGTTTAATATTTTTATAGGCACCAAGTTATTGTTAAAATGCTATACTAATGTTTATGCTTTTATATTTTTGTGTGGATGATCCCGAAAAAATAGAGCACTTGCGAGTGCTTGATGGAGCTCAAGAGAGTCTTCAATTGTTCAAAGCAAACCTCTTGGAAGAATGATCTTTTGACTCTATTGTTGAAGGGTGTGATGGTGTTTTTCATACTGCATCTCCTTTTTATCATAACGTCAAGGACCCACAAGTTAATGTTCACACTCAATCTTTTGTAAAACTGACAATTAAATAATGCGTTGGATCTGTTTAAGGACCTTTGCTATATATTCAGCATACTAAAAATGTTATCAGGTAGCTCATCTTTTTGTTCGTGTTAACCTATAATGTAAAATAGTGAGTAGTTTTCTCTACCCTAGTGTAACTTCCAATATGGTTTACTAGAGAGGCGTATATTCAAATTGAAAAAGGACTAACTCCAAGTAAAGTCATTATCTTGAGCTTTCTTTGAAGAACTTAACAATCTATGTTCCTATAACTGTTGTTTTACTGCTTTTATGTATCTTGATGGTTTACTCAAAACGTAAGCCAGATTTCATCTTTTATAATGCTTCTTCTAAATAATTATCTGATCATTTCAGGAAGAAATGCTAGATCCTGCAATGAGAGGAACAGTTAATGTTTTTGCTTCATGTGCAAAATTCCCGTCAATCAAAAGGATTGTTTTGACATCTTCCATTACTACAATTGCTTATAATGGAAAGCCTCGAACTCCAGATATAGTAGTAGACAAAACCTGGTTTTCTGGATCAAACTTTTTGACAGAATCTAAGATGTGTAGGTAGAGATACTTACAGTATATAACTCTATAAATTCAGCTAGTTTAAATGCTTCATCTCTATCCTTAGTTGTCAGTTTGGTGCTGCTTTGAAGCTCTTTAATGTCACCCCAATTAAAGGAATACATTCACAAAACCCTAAGCCTCCTTGATACGAATCCCCAAGTAGAGGAGAGAAGGGTATTTAGTTTCCATACCCGTAGCTCGAGATAAGGCATTTAAGAGGTGAGAACCACTTTTGGAGAGAATGAAATAGCTTTTATGTAGGTTGACACATAGACCCGACATCTTCGGAAGAGACTGAATGAATATTAGCCTTGCTTAGGAGAATAAGGTCATCTACAAAACATAAACTAGTTAAAGAAAATTTCCTACATTTGGAGTGAAATCTGAAGTTAGAGTTTGTTGAAGTGTTATGCTTCAATAACTGAGTGAGAACCTTTATATTACCTAGGACCTTTTTTGCCTTTAAACACCTACATGGGGCTCCCGTTTATCAATATCCCATAGGAAGCAGTAGAAATGTATTCTTGAATCCACTTTATGAACCTTAGTGGAAAGTTCATGATCTCTGTAGTTTTTAGCAAAAAACTCCAATTCACACTGTCGAAAGTTTTATGTAAATCAATTTTTATAGTGCAATTCTAGAGACTTCTCCTACGATTATACCCTTTTAAAAGCTCCTGCACGATAAGGACATTTTCCCCTATATCTTTGCTAGTCATAAATGCTCCTTGATTCTCACTAATGAAAAATTTTAGAACCTCCTTCAACCTATTAGCTAAATTCTTGACAATGATCTTGTAGAGGAAATTTGTATATGAAATAGGTCTGTAATCACTCCAAGTATCCGAGTTGGATTAGGGACCAAACAAAAAAAGTTCTTGTTTATTTCTTTTAGTAAAACCCCTTTTAGGAAGAACTCATGCACTGCCTCTTTGACTATCCCCCCAAACTATTCCAAATTTTCTAATAGAAAAAGCCATTCAGGCCATCAGGTCCCAGAGCTTTAAAGCCATTCATGTTAAAGACAACCTTCTCAATTTCCTGATCTATAGTAGGTCTTAGTAACCAAGAAATTTCATGATCAGGAAGTTTAGTGGGTGCAAACTGTCTAAGATTATAAACCAACTCAGATGGGGGAGCTTCTGAGCCTAGTAGATTTTTGTAGAAATTTATGGCTTCTTTAGCTATATCATCTTGTCCGAAAACATCCACACTAGCTTCAGAATGGAGGTGATTCTGTTGACATTTTTTCGAGTAACATAGAATTGAAGAAGAACTTAGTACGTCTATCTCCATCTTTTATCCAATTAATTCTAGCTCTCTGCTTCAATAAAAAGCATTGATTATCCACCACTTCCATATAATTCTTAAGAGCTTCTTTCACTACAAGAAAACTCACGTTCTCCAACGGAATATTCCGTCGGAGAAATGGACAATTCTGTCGGCAATTATGTTTCCCGACAGAACGCGAAGGCAGAAGAAACAGTCGTAAACATGGCTGTCATTATTACTTACCGACGGAAAAATACTGTCGGTGTATTGTCTACGGAAAACCGACGGAATATTATCCTTTGTTGTTATGTTGCGACGGACATTAATGAAACATTGCGTCGGTGAAATTCATATATCACCGATGGAATATGTCCGTCGGTATAAGTTAGGGACGGAACCACCGTCGCTACCTTTTGTAAGTAAGTAATAACCTTAATGACGGAAATATAATTCATCCCTCAGTTTCATCAATTACCGACGGTAATGTGTTACGTCGCCAAATTTAGTTCAGGTTTTGTGCCGACAGAATTTAACATTCCGTCGGTGAAGGTGATTAAATATACCGACGAAATTGTGTATTACGTCGGTGTTATGAAATTGGTATAAAACATTAGTTTGTAGATAATTGGACATCCACACATCAACCAGTACATCAAAG
>JANIJH010000008.1:33126953-33141104 GCA_024520975.1 Erythroxylum areolatum | reverse complement strand
AGGATGACTTAGGATAGATGCTTGTATCAGTTTCCTTTTTGGTTTTGCTTAGGGGACTGATAGACTTGTCTATTCTACTATTGGATGTCTGTACCAGATTATCATTTTGGATTTTATAATTTACTGATTTATGTTATATTGTGGTTTAATTCATTGTGATGCCATATGAATTATTAGCGGAATTTTCTGGTAATGCACCTTTATCGTGGGATACGTGTCGGAGTGACCTGCGGGCGTCCCGATATGTACCCTACGGTGAGAGGGCGCTACATTTAATCTTTACGGGATCAACCACTACCCCGTCACCGGAAATAACATGACCTAAATAGTCCACTAATTGTCTCCCAAAACTGCACTTCTCTTTGTTTATCATAAACTGATTCTTTTTTAAAAACCTCCAATATGCTTGATAGATGCAAAAGATGAGTGTTCCAATAAACACTATATACTAGAATGTCGTAAAAAAACTAGAACAAACCTTCTAAGAAAAGGCTTAAAAATGTCGTTGATTGTAGAATGGAAGGTAGCTAGTGCATTGGTCAATCCAAACGGCATTACTAAAAACTTATAGTGGCCATCATGTGTTCAAAAAGCTGTTTTGTATATGCCTTCATTCTTGACCCTGATTTGGTGATACCCAGATTTGAGATCTAACCTAGAGAAGAAATAAGCACCATGCAACTCATCTAAAAGTTCGTCAACCACTAGAATAGAATATTTGTCTAGTATTGTGGCCTTATTTAAGGGCCTATAATCCACACACATTTGCCATGAAGTTTCTTTCTTCTTGACCAAAATTACGGGATTAGAATAAGCACTTGAGCTAGGTTATATGATGCCTAATTGTAACATTTGTTGAACCTGTTTCTCAATCTCATCTTTATGATGATGTGGGTATCTATAGGGTCTCTCACTAATTAGACATTGTCCTTGTTGTAAAACAATAGAATGAGAATGATTCCTTTTGGGGGTTATCCTTGAATCTCTTAGAATATCTCTGGGAATTTGTTAAGCACCAGATTCAGGTCCTGTTGTTCTTTACCGCCAAGTTGTGTCTAATGCTCCCATTTCTTTTTGCAACTACTCCAATTGATCTAAAATTGGACCCTTGTAATACAAGCTTCCCCTTCTCTGTATTACCCTTGTTTATGCCTTCTACACAACTCCACAGCTTGACCAGCATATTGGAATTGCATGGTCTTCTCTTTCTAATCCACGATGACCTTCCCCAAGGTCTGCAACCAAGCAAGCCCTAAAATGACATCCATTCCTCCTAAATCCAGTTTGTAAGCATGTATCTTTAAGTCTAGCTCCACCAGTCAACTAGGAACCCCTATATATCTTCCTTTGGTCGTTATGTTATGGCCATCGCCCAATCTGATTCACAAAGTCTTTGTCAACTCTGTAGTTAACCCAAGACTAGCAGCTAATTCAGGGAAAATAAAAATATGGCTTGCTCCACTATCTACCAATACCACAATAGGAACCTTGTGTATTTTTCCTTCCAACCTTGTGTTTTTTTTCAAATACCAGTGCTTTATTCACCTCGAACACCTCAATGGTTTTGCATTTTAACACTACCTCTCCTTCCTCTTCGTCCTTCGCCTTAATGGCTATTATTTATCCCTCTTCATTTAACATTTCATTATCATCCAAAACCAATAACCTTAGTTATCTCTCCAAACACTGGTGTAATGCCTCGCTACCTACTTGCTCACCGCACACCTCTTCTTCCATAGCCTTTACTATTTTCATCAACTGATACCTATTCACTGGACTGAATGTACGTACCCTTCTTCTAATATCCGATCCTAACCCCCCTATGAAATATCCTATAAACTAATATTCCAATAGACAACCCACTTGGGACGATATGAATTCAAAAGCTTCGATGTACTCTTCAACTGTATTAGTTTGTTGCAGGTCAAAAAGTTCTTCGAATGGATTCTTAAACCTCCTCCCTCCATATCAGTCTATTAAAACTTTCTTAAACTTCTCCCAATTCAATTCTACCTTCTTCTCTCTTAGAAGGTTAAACTAATGAATGGTTGATCCCTCCATACTTTAGAGAGCTAGTTTGGTTTTTACCTCATCTGAGGTATTATGAACCTCGAAGTATACTTTTGCTATAGTGATCCACCTTATAGCATCAGACCCATCAACCATGGGTAGTTCAACCTTACATATAGACATTCTATATTCCTCCATATCGGCAGAGGATTGCTTTGGCTGCATGGGCTATTGAGGATGTTGATTAATCCTTTCACTAGTTGTAGTTTATCCCTTCCCCAAGGTATCACTCCCAGTCCTTCCACTGGTCTCTTATCTATATTTTACTTATTTCTAGCAGCAATGCTCACTGCATTTCCCCTATGGCCATTCTCATGGATGATTGAATATCTTCAACCCCAGCATCTAAACTAGCCATACTAGATTCCAACAAGTCTACTATATTGGACATCTTTGGTGGCATGAATGTAGAACAAATCCTCCTTTCCTAGTATCCTGTAGGTTGGACCAATGATAGAACTCTAGTTCTTTTTAGCACTAGAGTAAGTTTGTATTATTGAATGAAAGAACACTGTATTGTTATTATAGTGGCCATTCTAAGAAACACCCCTACAGTTGAATGCTCCTCAGAAAGAACAATCCTCTTTCTACCTACAATAATTTTCTCCCCTCCCCTCTCCTCACCAACCTCTCAGCCTCAAGACCACCTAGTTCAAAAATATTCTGTTTTGTCAACTCAGCCACTAACTAACTAACTCCCCTCTACACCTTCTTCCTTTCTTCTCGAGTATTCTCTCCATATCTTAGGCTTATTCCCTTTTTTGTTATTCTTCCCTTTTCCTAAATTATCCTCACCCATATCAGTCCTAATAGGTCTAGACCTGGTTACAATAAATCTTACAATGGTGATTGGTCCTCTCTTGCAACCAACATTTAATACAAGTGTTGCTACAATTTTACGCTTGTTAAACGGTGCTTGTTTATCCTAAAAATGATGAGAATCTTGTACATAAGAAACAAGTATTCATCTTCTCATGTCTTTACTAAGGGCAGGAGCAACTAATTTTCTAAACACAACATTTGGAAGGGTCAACGTGAAAGATGTTACAAACGCACACATTCAAGCATTTGAGATTCCATTAGCTAATGGAAGATATTGTCTAGTTGATAAAGTTGCGCACTACTCATAAATTGTGAATATATTGCATAAGCTTTATCCTGATCTCCAACTCCCAAAGAAGTAAGTTGTATCTGGTTTGTCTCTAGCATTAACTGTGCCTGTACTTATGTCTTGAAAAAAATATTAATCTACTCCCTTGGAAAACAATCTTGACATGTAGGTGCACTAATGATAAGCTACACGTACTAACTTATCAAATGTCCAAGGAAAAAGCTAAAAGCCTGGGCATAACTTCATCCCCTTCAAAGTGAGCCTCAAGGAAACAGTGGAAAGTCTGAAGGAGAAAGGCTTTGTTACTGTCTGAGCACTTTCTGCTCTATGAGATCTTTGTTGCTGTAAATAAAAACAAACTCCAATCTTTCAAGATCTTTACAAGAATTGTTTACCTATACGTGGTTAATGTCTTTCTACAGTTTTCTCAAAATGTAAGTACTTTTAACATATTAGAGAATCTGTATGCTTACGAATGATATGGGCAACTGTAGGAGATCTTAACCTTTATATATAGCTTCTATATCAGGCTTTCATATTACAGGTCTTATATCGGTCAGATCCTCACTAATTGGGATCCATTTTCCTCTTAGACTTCAACCTATTAATTTAGATCATTTATTGGGCCGCTTTATTACTTTATCTTTATCTAATTACGAAACTTAACCAGTAAGTTATTGAAAAAATAAAAAAATGCAATTAGATATTGTCTAACTTTATGAAAAAAGTCTAAAAAGTCCAACATTGTCCCTCTTAAACAATACTTAATTACATTTTTGTTTCAAGTTTGAAATTAGTTTAAAAACTCAATTAAGTCACATCACTACATTATTATCAAATTTAAAAGTTAAAAAACATTTGATCCAAAGATAATGAAATTTCAACATTCCATCTTGCAAGGCTTTCCATACCAAAAAATATCAAACATATATATCATGTATGACAAAGGTCTAATATAATTACAAATATCTAATACTTTACTTAACATCAATGAAAAAATGGAGTGACAAACTAAAATGATACCTATATGATCTAATATCTGTCATCTTCGTTTGTAGGTCTCGATTTCTCCAACTTTATGTTAAACTGCATATGTTAAACTGCAGTAGAGAAATCATATTTTCTTTCACCAAATGTTAAACAGCATTAGAGAAAATCTTTATATTCTCTAACTGAATACTAATCTGTATTAAAGAATCTTGATGGGATTAGACCTTATACCTTCCAATGTCATATCAAATTTATGGGTATTCATACTAAACTGTATGTGTCTAAATGGTATAGGCTCAAGGTTAATTTTTATATATACCAAGTGAATTGAAAAATGCTTAAGATCAACACAAATCTTAAGACTTTTGTATATATTATGATTGTACACAAGAATAGTTATTATTGAGGATAAAAAGATGATCATCTATATTAATAAATAATCATAACATCATAATACATTAAAATATACATACATTTAAGGAGTAAATACAATAATCTCTAACTACTAATGTGTGAGGACCTTAACATGCCTATACTGGATACATGTCTAACAAACACTAGTGGGTTAAGTCCTTTAGTCAATGGATCTATTGACATCTCCTCAGTCCTGATATGCTCCACTTTGATGTCACATTTCTTAATCAACTCCTTTATGGTGAAGTATTTGACCTCTAAATGGTTAGACCTTATGATATTCTTATTATTGTTACTGATCAACACTGTAGCAAGATTATCACAGTACAACATAATGAGTTTAACTACCTAATCTACCACAGACAACTCATAAATCAAGTTTTGAGCCAAACCACCTGTATAGCAGCCCCATAACATGCAATAAACTCTACATGCATGGTTGAGGAAGTTATTAATGTATACTTGACACTCTTCCACGATACTGCACAATCTGCTAACATAAAAATGTACCCTAAAGTAGATTTACGATAATTAAGACATATAGCAAAATCAGAGTCTATATACCCTATGAGATTTAAATCGTTGACTTTTTTTATATGTTAACGTATAATCTTTGGTACCCTTTAGGTATCTCAACACCAGCTTGACCGCATTTCAATGGTGTATCTACACTTGGGTTAGCCAGATATCAACCCAGCTGTCCAACAGCAAATGCAATGTGCGGTCTAGTACACACCTAGGCATACATCAGGCCACCATCCACACTAGAACATTCCTCATAGCCCCTCTCTCAACTTCATTCTTTGGATGCTATGCCAAAGATAATTTTTCACTATAAGAGATAGGTGCTACAACAAGTCTACTGTCAGCCACATTAAACATGTGTAACACAATGTATTCTTTTTGTGAATGGCTCAATGAGTGTTGAGATGTGTCCCAGTAAATGTATATACTGAGGACAAAAGATGCTTTGCCCAAGTCCTTCATGTCGAAGTGCTTGGACAAAAGTCAGTTAACTTAATGCAACATTGTCAAGTCATTTGACATAAGCAATATATCATCTACATATAACAATAAGAAGATGACCTTGCTCCTCCTGATCTTGTGTGTCATTCTTGTCTTGAATAGCCATTTGTAACTGACAGGTCTGTAATGTAGAGGTAAATCAATCAGATTTTATACCTTATTATGCCTTATAGATTGTATCTCATCCTCCATCACTTTCCGCCACAAGTTTGCATGGGGCCCAGAAATGGCCTTTGTAAAAGTAACTGGATCCACAACATGTCCTATATCATAGTCTTGCTCACCCAAATTGACTATGTAATCTAATGAGATAGCAGTCGCCTCTCTCTAGTAGATCTACATATTGAATCAAATAAAAATCAAAAAGTAGTTTTTATATATCGTTAATTTTTCAAATCCATTCTTCAACAAAGCAATTGTCGTATCTACAATAGTTAGAAAGTAACTAACTCTGAAGAAATCCTCAGTTGATTGTATTTCTCCATCATGATCATTTTCATCGAATCCTCACTATCAATATCTTTAAACATTTTTAGATTACATAATGTAAAAACATTTATTCATAAATTATCTTATATCTATTATTTTAAGGGTTAATTTACAAATAAGTGCATTGTAAGTTATAAATATTTAAACGTCAATTGAAACATGATTTATGGGCAAGCGAACAGCAACATATAAACTGTAAAACAGTTTTTCTAAATTTGGGCATGAAGTCTAGATGATCACATTTGTTAATTATTCATATAATGCTCTCTTGTCTCTAAATTGATAGGATCTTCTTCTCTTTTCGTATGTACTAGGCTTAGGCTTAGGCTTATGCTTATGTGTATTACATGAGCTATTAAAGTAATGGCATGTTATTTAATTAATATTCAATTTGAATTTATGTACTTCATTTGTCTTATACAAAATGTTTATTATTTATTGTAACAAATATTTTTCAAATTATTGTAAATTAATTTCATTATTTTTTACAAAATATATAAATTATTAGCTATTACATAAATATCTAACATCACATAATAAATCTTTTAAGTGTTAAACTAGCAGATAGATACTGCGCAAATGTGCAGTAATATAATGCCTGCTGAACTTAATTCTACGATTGTTTATTTTAAACATGTTATATTATTATATTATTTAATGTATAAATCAATATCGGATAATTTTAAAATTTGTAATAAAATTATAAATATTGAAATATTGAAATGCATATTTTCTTTAGAAGGTTTAAATTTGTTACATTAAAAATATGTAAGTTAGAATATTATAAATGAATTAGTAATATTAGTTAGTAAAATTTGGAATGAAAAATTTAAAAATTAAGAAAATGTATATATAGTGTATGTATTTGTTATAAATGGATAAAATATATAAAATAAATTAAAAATATTATAATATATAAGTAAAAAGTAATAAAGGTATATATTGGGTGTGACTCAAACAAAATAAGTTAAAAATATATAAATATTGTGTAATTTAAAATTTTGTGATAAAATTATAAATATATAAATTTTGAAATCTATAATAAGATTATAATTATGATAGAACTATTAAAAATATATAAATTAGAATATTATAAATGGATTGGTAAAATGGGTTATTAAAAATTTGTAATATTGTAGTTAATTAACGTAAAAACAATTCATATGTTACATTAATATTGCGTAATTTAAAATGTTGTCATAAAATTAGAGATATTTAATGTAGGTAAGTTTTTATCATAAATTAAATATTGTAGTCAAAACAAATGTTAAAATTTGTTGTCGTGAATTAAATATTTTAGCTAATTGAGATAAAATTATTTAATGCGTACATGAATATTACACAAAATTTCTGATTAAATTATAAATATTTAAATATTTAAATGTATATAAAGAAAGGAATTATGATAGAATTATTAAAAATATATAAGTTAGAATATTAAAAATCAATTATTAAAATTAGTTTGTAAAATTTTGGAACAAAAAAGTAAATAATTTAGGAAACTATATTATGATGTATTTGTTATAAATGGATAAAATATAGAAAGCAAATAGTACTGTATTACTGAGTCATGGGTCATGGGCGTGACTTAATGACCGATAAAAACTATTTAAAAAATGTTTCAATTAATTAAAATAAGAAAAAAAAGACATGCCTGTAACGTGACTGAATAACTAAGCAAAAAAAAAAATTTGTGTGTGACTTAATAAGTCACACCCGTGACTGATTTTATAGTCTTTAACCTAATTCTAAAATCACGCCCATTCTAGATGAAAAAAACAATATTTAATATAAGCACCATGTGAATGTTTAATTTGCAAGCATAAACTTTTGTTTCTTGAATAGTTTCACTTTATTATATAACTGTAGGTTTTGATGTTTATGTAGTATTCATGTTTTTGTAGTTGAATGTTTATGTTCAATTAATAGCGCTTCGTCGGTGTGTTATATATATAGGGATTGTTGGTGTGTTAGAAATAAGTAATTGCTTTTGTTAATAGTTTCCAAATATTTACATCCATGTATTAATTTAAGCTAAATATACTCTTTGGTCTTCTTCTCTTGTGTTGTGTGATGAAGTTATTTGATTAAGTTATCAAGTTACCATTTGTGAATATAAAATATCATGTTTTTAAAACTAGTTGATGATGTGATTACTTAACATTTGAAGAGGTACATATGTACTGAATATTAGTATATAACAATTAATAATAATTAACAATTAATAATTAACAATTATATATTTATTTTTATTAATTATAATTGAATAAACTTAACAGTTAATGATAAATAATTAATTTATAAATAAAGTATAATTTAATAAATCAATGAATTCATTGTACTTTAATTATTATTAATTATATCAAAATTAATTAATTAACTATACTTTAAATATATTTAATTAAGAAAGAAAAAATATCTTTGTCACAGTGACACTTAATTAATGCTTGTGAATTTATATTTAATTATCTTAATAATAATAAGTAATCAATCTATTAATTATAAAGTAATTAGTAAATTAATTATATGTAAATTATATTTAATAAAGTTCTATTTATCTAATAATTATTAATCAGTAAATGTAATTATTTTTATGAATTTTAGATTAATTTCAAATTAAATCAGTCATAGATTTTGATTTGTATTGGAATGAGTTGAGATGATATGGAAGTAAAAATGAAGATGAAATAGTGAAAACATTAGTTAAAAATTGTAGATTAAGCAAGGAGAGGAAGAAGTGATGAAAAATGCTGCTTCATAAAAATTTGGAGAAGAACCTCTGTCATGATCGTAAAAATTTGGAGAAAAATTGTAAATAGAACTGTTGATAAAGAGAATACTACGAAGAAGAAGAAGAAGATAAGTAAAGAGAAGGATAGGTATGATGTGCCAATGTTAAGAAGAAAAGAAAACAATATTTAACATAAGTGTTTTGTGAATGTTTAATTTGTGAGCATATAGTTTCACTTTATTATATGATTGTAGGTTTTGACGTTTATTTAGTATTTCATGTTTGTGTAGTTGAATGTTTATGTTTAATTGATAGTGTTTCGTTGGTTCCTTATATATATAAGGATTGTTGGTGTGTTACAAACAAATAAATGTTTTTGTTAATAGTTTCCAAATATTTACATCTACGTATTTATTTAAGCTAAATATGCTCTTTGGTCTTCTTCTCTTTTGTTATGTGAAAAGCATACATGTGATGAAATTTGATTATCATTTGTGAATATAAAATAGCGTATTTCTAAAATTAATTGATGATATGATTACTTAACACTTGAAGAGGTACATATATACTGAATATTAGTATACAATAATTAATAATAATTAACAATTAATAATGCAAGGTTATTACTAACATTTACACTAAATATTAATATTTACTACTTAATCAATTAATTAGATTTTAGTACATTAATTAATTAATTATATATTAATTTTGATTAATTATAACTAAATAAGCGTAACAGTTAATGATTAATAATTAATTTATAAACAAATTATTATTTATTAAATGAGTTTTTTATTTTGGATGTAATTATCATTAATTATATTTTAATTAATTTATTTTTCATATATATTAAATATATTATAATTAATTAATCAAGTAATAATAATATTTTAATTACTTAATTAAATATTTAATAAAAATTGATATAACATTATATAGGTGTTAATGTTAAATTAATTATTAATCATCAATTGTAATTTTTATGAATTTTAGATTAATTTCAAATTAAATCACTCAGATTTTGATTTGTATTAGAATGAGTTGAGGCGAAATGGAAGTAAAAATAAAGAGTGAATAGTGAAGAGAGGGAAGTTAAATCCTAAATATATTGAACCATTCAAGATCCTTGAAACGATCATAAATGTGTCACATTGGTTGGCTTTGCCTCCTCATCTTAGCTACGTGCATCCAATTTTCCACATATTAATGTTAAAAAAGTACATTCCAGATCCTTCTCACGTATTACAAACCTCAGAAGTAGAAATAGCAGAGAATCTTTCTTATGAAGAAACTCTAGTTGCCATCATGGACAGACAAATTAGAAAATTATGGAATAAAGAGATTCTAATGATTAAAGTCCAATGGCGGAATCAAAGAGTTGAGGAATGTACATGAGAAATAGAAGAATCAAGAGGGGCATTTTTGTAAATAATGAAAAGAGTGACTTATAAAGGAAGCTAAGTGTAAATAAGACAAACACTTGTCATCTTCCTCCCTCACTAAGCCGAATTCACCATGGAAGTTTGTCTCTCAAAATTTTCAAGCTTTGTAACAAGAAAGTGAAGGAGAATCAAGACAATCAGTCGATACAAAACGGTGAAGCTCTGTCCTGACACTTGATTCTACCGATTGGAGTTTAGTTTCTCACTTTCTTTTGCCATTACTATGAAACCCACTTGATGAAATTTATGGGTTTGATGATTTTGATGATAGATTCTTATTCTTTGATGTCTAATGACTAATTAACATGAGGAAATTTTTATTTTTTCTGGTGATTTGGGCCTAAACTAAAACCTAGGATTTTTTAGTTTAAAGCTGCCAAAGGAGGCAGATTCGTAGGTCCTTTTTATACAATTTTTTAAAGTTGTTTAATGTGTGAATTTGAAAAACCTCAAAACTTGTATATATAGGTGTCTATCCCCGAATTTTTTTTTACGAATTGAGGGTGAGCCAAAAAAAAGATATAAGTGTTGAATTGAAACTGGTTTGGAATACCAACGAGATTGAAACACAAAATGAAAGTTAATTGTTTGAGGACTTTACAGTCAGAATTGGATGATGAGTTCTTCTTATGAAATGCTCAAAAATGTGTCATCTAAGTACTGTATAAAGGGAATTTTAATTGGATGAGTATCCTATGAGATATGGCTAAATAAGTGAAGGGTGTTACTGACCTTAGTGACACAAAAGAGAACAAAAGCAGGACAACATTAGAAAAATCACAATAAATCCAAATTTACATGATTTTTAAGCCTTCTTTGGATATGTGATGTCCATATGAGTCTACTATAAATGGAAATTTGAATAACCTCAATTGGATAAGAAATGAATAATTTGTAATGATTTTAGTCAGGAAGGTATCCAACTCATGACATAATATTAAGGCTGACTGTAAATGGGATATTTTTAACCCTTAATGACCGAATTAGAAAATGGTCACCAAAGAAAACGTGTGAATTTATGTGTTAGCTAGAGTTGTGGAAATTTTGAAAAACATTGGACCTATTTAGAAAAAGTTATGCCTTCGAAAATGAGACCTATGTAGATGAATCAGTGAAACCGAATAGGTTCAAATATGATTAAGCTAATCGAGACATAAAAAATCAGGTACTCGAAATTGTGAGCTAAGTTTAGACATAATGAATTCCAAGAATCCTAATTTGAAGGTAAAATTGTCTTGAAACCAATTTGACCATTATAGAAGAAAATATAAATTTATAATGATATATGTTAAGAAATGAGATTTATGTAAGAATGACTAATGTGGGTATATGTAATTTTTATGCATGTTACCCAATAGCTTGTGAAAGCAGACAAGGAATAGAACTAGAAGTCATACCTAGTACCTCTCAAGTTCAAGAAAATTAGAAAAGAGATTAGAACCCCTGAGATAGTGAAGGTAAGTATGATCATGCTATAATACTTGTGTAATAATCCTTTTTTAAATCTTGCGCTTGTTGAATTGTTATCGAATTTGTATGACTTACTTGATATATGATTCCATGTGAATGAGTCTAACATGTTGTACACTAGATTGGCCATATGATATTCATATTCTTTGCATCTTCTGGTTTCCTTTTTATGTTGAATATGTTATTTGCAACTTTTTGATGAATCATGTTTTTCTTGTTAGCCATGATTGATGAGTTCATAGAATACCTAACTGATGGAGTATATTATCAGACATGCACATAGCTAACCCACCGGTGATGGGTCAAATTCAAGTCCTATTTAGAGAGGGCAAGCCTCCAGGTGCACGGTTAGGCTAACCTTGTATAGAATCAGATAAGGGGAGATATGTTGTATTAACATGCCTATGTCTCTTCTTAAGAAATTCAAAAAATCAGAACTTAGAAATAAAAAAGCTCAGAATTAGAAATCCTATGGAACTCTGGTAAAGAAAGAATCCAAAATTCAAAAAAGAACCCAGAACTCAGAAAAGCATTCAGAAACTAGATTCATTTTATAATAGAGCAATTCATATTGAGATTTATTGTTGATACTTATGTGATTGCCTACTTGTTTATTGATTGATACCATGTATTGTTGTTTAGAATGCCACAGACCATTCTTGTGAAGCTAGCCTTATGTTACCTAGCCTCAAAAGCATAGTAGCATGTTTAATCTCACTAAGTCATGTTGTAGACTCACTTCTCACTATTATCATTTCAGGGGATTATCAGATCGTACGAGAGAGAAAACCAAGTCTTTTGAGACTTGTTTGGATAAACAGACAAGTAATTATTTTTGGCATGATGTTAATTACAGATGTTTATAGCTGCTCCATGGTTTGTCAAAATAGTGTGGATATGCTATGTTATTGAAAATGATGTCAGTTGATAATATGAGATGATTATAGATTGACAGATTATACGTAGATTATGTATGTTAGAATTACAGATTGAGATCCTTACTTCATTCAAAACCATTAAGTAGGCATATGGATAATTAATTAATTAGACAAACAAATGGGTCATGCCAGATTTTCTGTAGAATATAGAAAATTTAAGCTTACTACGGGTTTTGGTGGCATTAAGCCTACCCATTCCTTAGTACCAACACGGTCCAAAAGGCGGGTCGTGTCGAAGGGTATCAGAGCCAAAGGTTTCATAAGAGTAAGGATGTGTGGGGGAATGAGAAGTAGAATGGATAGGCTACTAACCATACAAAGAACCCTAAACACATCAAAGGTATTTAAAAATACCTTCCCAGTCTAAGCAACCTAGTAAAATAGAGACAAAGAGAATGTTGAAAAACCATAGTGAATGAGAATAAAATGCATATATGTATATGATATGATACATGCATATGATATTATTGTATGAGCATGACACCATGGAGCATAAGATCTGCATCATGTCAATAACATGTTACTTTGATAAATCATTATATCTAAATGATTTTAATTTTCTCTATAATAGAGATGCCTCCTAGAAGAAGTACACCTCCTTAACAAGGACGAGGTCGTCTTAGAAAGGTGGAAATTCCAACTGTTGTACCTGATGTCGAATCCGTACAACAAGAATAACAAGAAGAAAGATCTCCACCCAGAGCTAGGAGGAGATCAGAAATAGAAAATGAACTTGAACCCCCAACTTCTTGAGAGGAAGATGATAGAACCTTATAACAAAGAATAGAAGCCTTAAAAGTAGAGAACCAAGCCCTAAGAGAAAGGCAAGAGGTTCTAGAATTGAGAGAAGAAGTAAGAAAACTTAGAGAAACAGAGGGAGAAAGACCTCAAGGTGTACCTGAAGTTGCTCTTGCACCACCATAGCTAGTGCAAATGCCGAGAGGATTGCCTAGGCGAGCTTTAGGTGATGAAGGGGTAAGTATAAATGGTTTCTTGAAATTACAAACTCCTAAGTTTCATGGTGAGAGACATAAGGATCCCCAAGAGTTTATTACTCATACGGAGAAAATGATCCAAAGATTAACTTGCTCTGATGCATGGATCATAAAATTAGTGGGGGTTAAATTGACAAACAATGTCTGGGAATGGTTCCAGAGGAATATCGAGGATCAATTATATGGTGGGAATCCTCCAACCTGGGAATTCTTTAAATAGGCATTAATTGATGAGTTTATTTCTCCATATGAAAGAAAGAATCGAGCTCTACAATTTGGAAGGCCCAGACAAAACTTTGGTATGAGTTTAGATGATTATGCAAGTGAATTTCTACGATTATGCAAATTTGCTACAGCAATGGTATGTTGGATCGGGAAAAGAAAGCATGTTATATTTGGAGAAATGGTAGATTTCAAAACTTTTATGAAATCATTTTTCCAGTGGAAGCAACAAATCCAAATCATCATGCTA
>JANIJH010000008.1:33069659-33086048 GCA_024520975.1 Erythroxylum areolatum | reverse complement strand
CTGAATGCTATTGTTACAACTCTACATAAGAGGAACAACAATTTAGGTATGGGGTACTTGGTTTCTGCCATTGCTGAGTATTATGGCATAGACTGTAGTGGTTTAACCGTCTACCTCCCAAATTTTCTAAATCATCGTCATCTATGGCATGCTGAAATCCTTAAATCCCATGAAATGAAACTTTGGGATATTAGCCAAAAGACATATATGAAGATCAAGGCTAGTTAGGAGAGTTTGAGCATAGCACCACCTCAGTAGGTAAAAGAGGACTCGACTAGTGAAGAGTCCGAGGAGGAAGAAGAAACAAAAGAATCGGGCTAGAAGAAAGTGCTTAATACAATCTCTGCAAACACTAAGGTAATTGCAGATACACTTGCAGAGAACTCCAGAAGAATGAAGGAGATGGCCTGAACATAACAACGTTAGAGCTAGGATATACATCGCATCTATGATTATTTCGAGGCTCAGGGGGTCCAATTACCACCCCCAACACCATCCCCGCCTCCATCACCATGAGGCTTTGTTCAAACCCTTTTCTTTTTGAATTTAGCCTTTATTTATGTTGTGCTTATTTTTAATTTATGTTTCTCTCCTTTCCATGTGTGTTTATCCCCTTCTCATATTGAGGACAATGTGTTGTTCAAGTGTGGGAAGAGTTATACGTTTTGCTTTGAATGTAAATTTTGCATATTATATGATAGTTTGTTAGGTTGCATTCTGTTATTCATGTGAATGTGTCAATGGCTTAGATGGATTGAAATTGATTTAATTTTGAACATGGTCTATTAGGATGTGAATAATCATTATCTCGCACAATTAGTGAATTAGGTTCTTTAATGTTAATTTTTGCCCTCTAAATTGTCACATTCATTTATAATTTGAGGTCTTTTAACTTAAGTAGCTTTGATAGTATTTTTTCATAGAAACGAGTAGCTAAAGCAACAAGGTAGGCAATGAAACAAAAATTTTGTGTTTGTTGATTTTAAATAAATTACTATTCTGCTGGCCTTCAGGTTATGAATAGAGCTAGTTGCTAGTTGAGAATATGATATAGATGAGTAACCAGATCGACACGCATCACAAATGTGTGCCTTAACGTCAAAAAGGCTATAATGACGTTCTAACCAAACAACTTAATAAAAAACATGACTTAGTCGAGTAACCAGATTGACATTCATCACTAATGTTTGCCTCCACATAAAAAGACTAAGTCCATGTTCACAAAAAAAGTAATTAAAAAAGTATATTTTCTAATAAAAACCTACCGAACTTGTAATAGCTTGACTTTTCATGAAAACATACTTAGGAGTAGTTACTAAGTTTGAATGACCAAATAATTATTAATGTGTGTGTGCAATTGAACAAGGTAAATAATTTAACTCTTGGGTTTGGATTTATATGTATATTTAGTTTAAAGCACCAAGACACAAATTTTGCATGTTAATGGTTTGATATAACTTAAATGATTGTGTTTAAAATTTAATTTATTTGATGAAGTTGAAGCCATTGTCTCATTACTGCATTGTGTGTTGTGTGATTTAATTTGTTTGATGTTTTGTTTGCTTGAGGACAAGCAAACGTTTAAGTGTGAGGATGTTGATAAGTGTAAATTGAGTCATGTTTTAGGACTTAGTTTGATATGCATTTAATTTTTAAATTAATCGTTTAGTATATGTTTAGGTTAGAATTGTGTCAGTTTGTTAATTATTTACATTTTAGGTGTTTTATGGGTTAGTACAAGTCTTTAAGCTTAATTATTATATTTTTGAGGTACCTTTATGTGTTTGTTAGAGTTTCCAGTTAACATCGAAGAACAGAGAAGTTTTGGAGACATTCGGGTTGAAACAATGACTTATAATCGTAGCACAATAGGCCACGATCGTGATAGAAGCATTGGAGTTAGTCCACGATCGTGACAGAAGCCCAAAACATGGCCTACAATTGTGGCTTGCTCCGCATGATCGTGATAGAAGGCTCGAATGTAGCCCAAGATCATGGCCTACATCGAACAGACGTACAGGCACTTTAAAAATGTCAAATTTTGAGGAATTTTTTGGATCTTTTGGACCCCGAAAAAAGCCTATGACTGCTTAAAACACAAAAGGTATTTAAAGAATAAGAAAAAGAGGCAGAATGAGCTTTTGCATCAGCCACTTTTGAGAGAAACCCTAGAGTGAATTATTGAAAGATAGAGAAAGAGAAGAAGGAAGAGAGAAGAGGAGAAGAAGCCAACTCAACGTACTTCTCGGATTAGGAGTTTCCCAACATCACTGCCTCCCGTCATCCGTTCAATTTCATATTTGCTACTATTTTCAGTTTTACTATTGTATAGAATTGGAATAATAGTTGATGATAGGATTTTTAGATGTCGATGATGTTCTAAACTCACCTTCGAGGTTTTATCTTTGATTTAAAGAAATCTGATTGTTTATGTGTTATTTGAATTTATTGTGATTTAATTCTGGACATGCATAATTTGATAATAAACAAAGAGGGTGAATCGAATGAAAAATAATTAAATTGGGTTAACGAGAGTTAGGTGATTTAATAGAACAAGAATTAAATCAAATCAGTAAATTGTGCAAAGATAGATCTTGCAAAGGTTTCCGATAGTTTATTGGACAACTTCAGATCTAATCAGGGTTTTAGATAGGATGTTAATTGAGAAATTGCAACTTCTATAATTTGATTAGGTTTATAATTTAGGGTTAATAGTTATAACTCGAGAGAGAGTAATCAACCATAGGATCGTCTAGAACCAATAATTTAGTAATTTATAAGCGATTAGCTTAGCGTTAAAGATAGGTAAAATTCTTTTTCTCTCAATTGGTAATTCATTAGGTTGATTTTTGAGTGTGTGTTGCAACTGCTAAATTGTTAATATTTTCAGGACTGATTCTTGAATTGATTTGCTTGTTTGAATTGAATTCTTATTTTAGTTCCGTTACATTTTGAATTTTACGAATTGTTCTGGCCCTAGATTTTAGGATTAGATTATCTCTCCTTGTGGGATTGACACCTTAGGTATTATGCAAAAGAACCATGCACTTTGAATTATCGAGATTAATTAATTAAAACTTACACACGTTGAAATAACCCAATCACACTGCCTTGCATCCACAGCCGTGCAAGCAAGTCACAGTCATGACTTATCTTGCACGACCATGCAAGCAAGCCATGGCCATGACTTTATGCAAGTTAAGTCACGACAAGATCCCTCTCAAAAGCTTCAAGATGGTAATTTTGTATTGGTTTTGGATCAATAGTGGCGACTGTATAGAAAGACAGTATTTGGGAACACCATAAAGATTCCATGGAATTAATCAAACAAACTTAGGAAGAATGAAGAAGAATGACAGTTGTTCATGAAAGTTAATACATGTTTATATAAAGCGAGTTTATGGAGACAACAAATGATATTGAAAAGGAAAAGGAAAAAGCTACGCCATATTATCAATTCAAGAGATTACAATTAAACTTCATAAATAATTCAACCAAATACACTCTGAAGCTCCAGAAGCTACCTTGGTCGTGTAAACATCCATATCACAAGAAGAATGTTACTTGGTTATAATATGGAGAAAATGGTGGGACTATTTTTCTCAATGAAAGTCTTGATAACACCAAGAAATTTATAATATTAATTTTCACATTATCACACCATTTCAAACTTATATCTCTTAATCTCCTACAATTTACAGTTTTGCGCCACCTAAGTCATCCCTTTTGTTGTCACATTTAGGTAACGGTCTAGTTGCATCAATCCAAGGCATCTTTTTGAAATCACTGCCAATGCTTCATCGTCCATTCTTGGTCCCTTTTCTTGCAATATGTCCAATTTAGGGATTTCAAAGTTTAAATCAATATTCTTTATCCCCAGACATCCCTGCATTTTCTCTGTCATTCTCTAATTCCTTCTTTTGTGATAGAATGACAAAAGGCAATATCACATAATGTATTCATCACTTAAATTGTTTAACTCAATAATGGACTCATCTGTGGAAAAATTAGCTTAATAATGGACTCGTTCATAAAAGTTGCAT
Source organism: Erythroxylum areolatum (assembly GCA_024520975.1). Classification (NCBI taxonomy): domain Eukaryota; kingdom Viridiplantae; phylum Streptophyta; class Magnoliopsida; order Malpighiales; family Erythroxylaceae; genus Erythroxylum; species Erythroxylum areolatum. Next base: position 33,082,005 of record JANIJH010000008.1, on the reverse strand, counting down.
ACTTTGATGTGGTTGAGATTTGGGAATCTGGGTATTACAAGGTGTAGGAAGGGGGCGAAGAGAGACGAGACAATGAGAGGGGTTCCAATTAGCAATAGTCTTCTAGGGATTTGAATTTGAATATTAGTGAAAGTGAAGGAATATGGGCTTCTTTAGTATTGAAAAGAATGAGAAATGTTTGAAAATTTTTTATTTTTTGAATGAAGATGAAGACGAGGAGGACGACGACTAGGGTCGGCTTGGCTCATAAGCCGCAAATTTTGGAAAATTAATAGAGTTTGTAAAATTTAAGAAGAAATGACAACATTTTTTCAATTGGACATAATTAGACAAAGTTAGAAAGAGAATCCCGTCTCGAATTTGAACACGACATGAATTAAGAACCAAATCAGGACTCTTAACTTCATAATTTTCGATGAACTCTACATGGACTTGTTATGCTAATGCTAAAATCCACAGTCCTTGTCTTCCCTAAGTCTCACTCTTACATGCTATTCTATTGTTAGATACCATCATCTTGTAGAGCTAGTTCATCTACCTTAGAAACATCCAAGCCCTCCCATAGCTGAAGGTTTGGTTAATGCCATGGAAAAACTGCTCTACTATTCTGCCCCGCCAAAGGTGATGAATTCCCAATATCTCTCAATGGCGAGCGTTTGGTGACATTAGGTTCAGCGGTGCTTACTTTGGACTTTCTTCTTCCATCACTAAACGCCTTCTTTTGCTTGTAGCCATCATCATCGGTTGGATGCTTTTTTTTCAAGCGGCAAACTAGTACTCGCTTCTCCTTTTCAATGCTTGTATCTTGAGAAAGTGGTGTTGGTGAACTTCTGTTTGCGGCTGTTTCTGCAACTCTTTCTTTCCTCCACCTCTCCAGCTCGGTATGAAGCACACACACCTGCGCTTGTAACTCATTTGCCTTGGCTTCAGAACTGAGGGCTCTCTGACTCCATGCTTGAACCTAAAGAAATCAATTTTAACAATTCAACTATTGCACTTAACTTTTACCAAAAAAATGCACAAAAGAGTAACCATAGAGATCAAATATTGGTGAATCATCACATTTTCGTAACTACTTGCTGCTAACCATTTCTGTCCCTCTCCAAACCACACAAAATGAAGGACAAACTGTTGGTCTACTTACATCTGATTGCAGCGATTGAATCTGATGATCAGAATCAATTGCTCGATCTTCCCAAAAGTCTCTAGAAGTCTGCAGTTCTTCCATTTCATCCCTTACTTGTCCCAACATATCTTGCATTTGTGACCATTGCTCTGTCTCTGCCCGCACTTGCTCTATAACTCTCCTCACTATAGCTTTGCAACACCCTGAACATGCTCTCTCCTCCAGAGGCCTTGCAGCCTGTGAAAAGAATTACCAGTCAAATACCATGGACAGCAACAAATTCCACAATCGAATACACCTCTGGCCTCAAATCTCCCACTAGCGAGAAGCTCCTATTTTTCTAAAACTTTTGCCTTTGCCTATAGAATATCTCTTCTTATTATTATAAAGATAAAATACTTCACCTTGCTTTGGTTTCTTATTGAGGATGTTGACATTCCAGGCAATTCTATTCGCTTGGATGTTGAGGCAGAACTGGTAGCAGAACTATTGGCTGTAGAGAGTATGGACCGGTACTCATCTTCCATATTCTCTAAGATAGTTCCCTTCGCTAACGCCTCCATTTTCCTTCTCAGAATCTCCATCTGCATATTCGTTGAGATGGAAATTAAGAGACATGAGTTGAAGGTGAACAATAAATAAGACAACAATATAAAAGGTGCAAAAGTATAACTCATATCACAGTGGTGATGGAATTGAAGAATTATCCTAAAGCAAAATCCACCGAATCCACATAACCAATATCCAGAAATAAATTAGGAGATATCAGTTATTAAACAACTCCTTGAGTGGAATGAGTTTTGTGGATTGGGTTTAAATGAATTTCAAGAAAAAGAAAGTAAATATTCACATAAGAGAAAGTCAGATGATAGTAACCTATAGAATTGCATCAAAAGATTCAACGATTCTCAAGTAGTTGTTTTATTCTAGAACTAGAAAATAGTATGTTAACCAACTGATTGATGTGAATTTAAGATAGACGTCAGAAGATATAAGCAATAGGAAAAGGAAATTGTATTATACATTGTAACTTTGCATGGAAGCAGAATTCTCAATGAAACTGAAACTATTTGAGATGGGCAAGCTTGCTTCTGCTATCTCTTGAATCTCCTTTACACATATGTCATCTGGTTCTGCTGCAAACTTCTCTAGCTGTCTCCGAAGATGGGATGCTTGTTTGTCAAAGTTACTACACTTTTGAAATCGTAAATCCTTCACAAGTGATCTTCTCTGCAACTTCTCCAGTTTCTCAGCTAATTCCTGAATCTCTTCCTCCAATACAGTTCTCGCATTCTTCCCTTCTGAAATCCTTTCTTTCCCCTACTAAGTCAATAACCACGCCAAAGTCACTAAAATTTAATAGAACTACTGTGTGAAAAAAAAAAAGGATAAAACTTAGGCATTATGGGAAACTAAATGCTGTTTATGAATAGAATTCTGCTTCAACAGACTAATGAAGATAAATAGTCTTATTGATATTTTCACGTTCGTTATCGATCCAAGGAACTCATTACCAGGCGTTTGAATGAAAAGAATATACTTGGATTAACTACAGGTTACTTCATAAAGTTTAAACATTTAAACAGAAACTTGTGAAGCAAGTTCGAATGTTTTGGTACCAAAAGATGAAAAACAATCAAGATGGAGTTTGCAACTAACTTTGTTGTTTGTTTATAGCAATGAAAAGCTTACGCGGCCTAATCTTCATATAGAACCTGTCTTTTCAAATCTACTATCAAATTCAATTTTGATAATCTTTTATCATTCACTTCCAGTTTCCTGGCAACCCGACAAAAGATTTCAATCCAAGGACTTCTAAGCTTGAAAGTAATGGAATGTTCTCTTTGCCCATAAACTCTAATGACCCATACAGAGCAGTCTGTTAGGAAAGATGGATAACATCTGAATCTGAATTACAAAGCCTCACATGGATCCAAGCACAAGCTTTGAAATCTCCACTTCCATGTTTTTCCATCTTGCCTCAACAATCATACATGGATGATATTAATTAAGAAATGTGAAAACGAATAGAGAAAAGGTTTAAACTGTGGCCTCACAACTACGTCAAGCCTTGTGTGCAAGCAGAACAGTGTTTCCTAAAGCAAACTCTTCACTATGTCATTGTTATTCAGTCCGTAAGAAGACGCCACTCGAAACCCAAGCAAGTTAAGATATTCAAACTTATCAAACTAAAGGACAAACAAGTATCAGAAAATACTAACAGATATTAGAGTTTGGATAGCAGATCTTAAAGTCCTCTCCATTTGGACCCTTCTCCTCTCCATCTTCTTCACGGCAATCTCTCTCTCCATCCTCAGTAAATTACACTCTGCCCTTAAGATTTCAGCTTGAAACTTCCACTTCTCTTCCTCCACCAGCACAGTATTTCTCTCTTCCACTCTCTGTCTCCTCTCTTCCCGACTCTGATCATCCCTGCACCCACTTACCACCACTACTGGAGCACCTTCTCTTGTAAATTCTCTTTCTTGATCAAACAAAGTCTCCAATCTTTCTTTCCTATCTCTTTGTAAACAGTTCTTGTTGGCATTGGCCTTTGCATTTGGCTTCCTCCGAGGCCTACGTGGTAAATGGAGGATTCTTGGCGTTGGAAGCGCTTGTGGGTATTGCCACCTTGGTCTCCTGGTCGTCAATGTCGTTATCGTAGCTACTTTATCCATGCAACACAACCTTGGTTTTGCTTGTAGTCCTCCTAAGTCGATACCTTCTCAAAGTGCCTTTGTATTGGTGAGTGGCTTTCGGTTACAGTCAAGGAGTACAATAGCTTTCAAGTTTTGAACAACCAACAGAAACAGGACAAGGTCATAACAACGTTTCCTTGTTTGTTGGTGGTCGCAGGGTCGTAGTCTGAGAGAAGAAAGAGGTCTGTATATCAGAAAGGAAAAAAAATTCATCAAGGGCCCATTTTGGTTTCAAATAACAGCTTTTATACTGACTAGCTGGAAATGTGATTGTTTAGTTATAAGTAGAGTTATGATTTGGCGATAGAGAGAAGTGAAAGTTTGGACCTTTGCGACAGATAACAATAAACAATGTTCCACAAGCAGCTTTCTCTTCAGTTTGAAAACCCACAGACGACAATTATAATATCAAATCACTCAATTTGGGTGGCGCTGATAGGAGCTAAAGGAGAGGAGCGTCAAGAATGTGAATATCAGGTAATTGCGGAGTTGAAGCAAAAGAATGCTTTTTGGCGCTGGTAGGAGCCATTACCGCAGAATCTTTATGGGTCAGTGCGTGGGGGACTATTTACAGAGAGAGAGCGAGAGAGGGCAGAAGAAGTCATTAAGACTCAGAGGCGTGCAACCTCGTAATATGGAAGGAACAGAGATTTCAAATGAAAGCTGCGACTCTCTCTCTCTCTGTCTGTTCTTTTTTTTAATTCCTGCAAATGTTATCTTTCAGATAACAAGGCAGTGTCTTTTAACTTCACATTGGAAGTGTTCATTTCTATTTTTCTTTAAACTTAATATATGTAATTGCGTGGCGTTGAAGGTCAGGTCATGTGTTTCAACTGAATCACATAATCAACTTGTAATTAATACAATTGCTGACTGACTCTGACTGACACTACCTCATTCCTCAGCCTTCTTCTGCTGTATTTATGTATCTGATAACTGTGATTCTCTTGATTTTCACGTACGTCGTCCGTTTTTCTCTCTGTAAAGTTTGTCTTCACCGTTTTATCATTTTCAAAGAAACCAAAGAAGCTTGTGTTTAACCCGAGGAGCAGACACAGGGAGACTGTCTCATGCCCCATGTTTGAATTCAATCTATGAAATCTAATAAGGGACCACTTCATTTCATTTTCTTCTCAATTCTGATACTAACACGTACGTACACTCCATGCATCTTCTCTCTTCTTCTGCTTCCAATCCTCTTACTGTGGTTATAATCAAACACTTGGTGGTTACAAGAGTGGCTGTGCTGTAAGGCTTTCATAAAGATTGCATGTACTCATGCACAATTCTCATGTAGGTTAAGGACTTTTTTCAGATGGGAAAGAAGCCAATGAGTTAGTAACTCATGTCACACCTTTCTTGAGATAGCCAACTCAATTTCAGGTATCATAAATAACCATGAAAGAGGATGGGGAAAGATGAGTGCTAGCTAGTATTTAACACCATTCAAACCAAGTATAAATCCATCCGTATAGGTTGGTATCTCTAACATGAGGCTGTGATTCTAACCTCAGCATCAAATAGGATGTATTAAGATGAAATGAAGCTATAAGAACATGTCTGGACCATCTTCAAGTTAACACTTTCACATATGTTTTTCTTTTCTCCTTTATTAAGAGCCTGAAACCAATTTATTTATTATCAAGTTGCCAAGTAGAATGCCACCATATGAATTAAACTACCATTAAATGTAAACATCGAAGTGAATTCAAATACAAAACTTTACCGTTAAAGGGGGCTGGGCTGGTTTAACTTTGAACTCGAAAGTTGAGAAGAGTAGTTAAACTAGCTGAATTATAAGTTCCAATGCTAAATTAATTAATTAGTTAATTGAGTCTTCACCAAATTTGAGATAGGCCCTTGTCTGTACTTACTTGGACTAAATACGACAAACCAGCAGTAGATAGGAGCTTGCATTTCCAAAACCAACTCAAGTCAAAGCGTTTACTATTAATTATGTAAAAGTTGTCCTACCTGTTTTAACTTCTGCCCATTCTCTAAACTCAAGGCAGCAGTAATGTAGTTAGCGGAGAAACTTTCATTTTTAAGCTATAACCTTCTAAATATCTTGGTATACAATCACAGTATATCAAATTTCTTGATAATTTGCTTTTTTGGAAGAACTTAAACAAGGTATTCTTAAATTCATGCCAAAGTGGCATTCTAGTTGAGCCTCTACATTTCAAATAATCTATAAATTAGAAATTAGGGATTAAAACGCTCTATTTCAATTTTATTATTCTTTCTTCTCCTTTATTTTTAGTATTTATCATGAATAGAACCAATTGGCGTGGATATTGAAAGAAAGAAGGAGATAAATAAGTCCACTAAAAGAAAAGAAAGAATTAATGACAGAAACTTACCGACAGAAAATATACCATTGCAAATTACCGACGGAAATAGATTTTCCATCAGTAAAATTGACGAGAAAATTTTCGTTTAACGACGGTACTAATATCTGTCGCTAAATATGAAGGAAAATCACTCTGGAAAATTTTATGATGAACTTTAGCGATGACATAAGATATCCGTCGGTAAAAAGGCAGAAATTATCGACGGAACATCTATTTCCGTCAGTAAAATTGACGAGAAAATTTTTGTTTAACGACTGTACTAATAACTATAGCTAAATATGGAGGGAAATCATCTCAACAAATTTTGCGATAGACTTTAGCGACGGTATAAGATTTCTGTCAGTAAATTTACCGACGGTAAAAAGGCAGGAAATATTGATAGAATTAATAAAAATTGAGTTTACTTACGAAAATTTCCATTGGTAAATTCTTTTTAAATTTAAATTCACCCCCCCCCCCCCACCGGTATCTTCTTCTTCCTTCTTCTTGCGTCTCCTCTTCAATTTTCTTCTCTACAGTTTCTCTGTTGTGGACTCCTTTTTTCACTCGTCGACGTTGTCTTCTGTAGCCATTGTCATCTTGTCCCACCTACCGTTTCGTCCTTCTTCCTCCTTCAAATCTATCGCTGAGTCGTTGGAGCTGCTACGTTGTCAAGGTATTTTTGTCTTCTCCATGCTCTCTTGTAATCAGTTAATTGTTCCATTTAGGGGTTTTTATTGAGAGGTTTTGTGACTTTAACTTTCCTTTTCTTTCTTGTTTTGATTTGATAATGTGTTTTAGGAGAATCGGAGCTATAGAAGCGTTAAGCAAACAGTGAAGAGACTAGAGGAGGCTGCGGTCTCTTGTAGAGGCTCCGAAAGAGAGATGTTGTTGAAAAGATGATTGGTTGTGTGCTAAAAGAGGTTGAGAAATTTGTAGCTAGTTCTGCTGAAGATAAAAGGAAGAGTCATGTAGAACACCTCGTCAATGATGATAGGGGCTTTTTTTAAAAAAACTTTAATTTTATTTACCAACGGAACATAAAATTTCGTCGATAAAATGATTGATATTTACTGACGGAATATTTAGATCGGTAAAATCCGTAGGTAAATTTACTTACGGCTGTTTTAACGACGTTGTTGTCTGTCGGTAATTTCCGTTGCTATTTTATATTACCGACGGAATGCAAACATTTTTTGTCGATAATTTCAGTCACTAAACGACCTTTTTCTTGTAGAGGTCAGTGTTTGTTACAAAAAGAGGAAGGAGTAAGTCATATATTTTTAAACTAAACTCACACACAACTAATTTCATGCCTAACCATTACTCACCATATGTAAGTAAGGGGGGCTCTTAATTTTACGAACTCATGCTATCTTTCTCTCTAAGACTCTGAAATTGACTTTGGTATTGGCTTGTATGTCTCAGAGCTACATCTGTCACTCTTTTATCACAAAGGTTCCATAGGCCTACTATCAAATCATAGACAAAAATCTATTGAGATAACTTTCCAAGCATTTATATTAATTGATATAGTCATGAGAATTATGTAAAAAGCCAAAAATTATAATGAGAGGTTCCTAAAGATTCTATGTTGGGAAGTTCGACAAGAATAGGAATCTTAAAAGGCAACAAATGGACAAAGTAACTCAGTGGGAAGACCAACATGAATGATGTTTCTCAGTTTGCATGATCAAATCAAATAGGTGATAATCTACTTCGAAGTTAGTAGGGAGCTTTAATACTTTCTAATGCGTTTGCGATACCGTCAAGCTCAAACGAACAAAGGCATAAGGTAGATTTTCTTGTGGCAAATTCATTAGAAGAAGGGTATGGAGACATCATCCCCCCTAAAGTCTCACAGGAAAAGGGTCATTCGATGTTGTATAAACTTTTAATGCTTGGATCATAAATGAACATCCCTACTACAATTCAAGCTTCCTATTTTAGAGGTCTACAGTGATACTATAAACCTTAATAGCCATGTTACCCCTATGTTATGAGTTAATGAATATGTAATGAGTATAAAGCTTTCTCTTTAACTTTCGCTTAAGTAGTCAAGGTTGATATAAGACTATCCCAAGAGAATATGTGTCAAGCTTTAAGCAACTTAAGTCCAAATTTGAAAATTATTTTGTTAGCAACAAAGGAAGATCAAATGATTATGTTTCTCTCTTTGATAAAGTACAAGAGAAAGTATTAACTACTAGACTCAAAGATTTAGTATAGAAGTTACCGAAATACCAAATTTAAACATTATAATTTCAAAAAATTTCATTTTCATGGAGACTACAGACATGAAATTAAAGAAGGTAGAGATTTGAAAAGGTATAAAATTTGTTGTTGAGACATGACCAACTTAGGCAATTTACTATCAAAAACCACAAGAATAAAGAAAGAAGAAGATGTGACGACAACAGATGATATTCGCAAGATTATGAAGGCACATCTAGGAAGAACTCATCAAAAGCTAAAGTGATTTACATTATGTTAGAAGGAGGTTCTAACATGAGCAAGATACAAATAAAAAGAATTCTATTCACAACTTAAAAACATGAATTAATTTAGTGGATGAACTGAGTAGGAATTACAAGTATACATAGTAAATTGTCTTTAGAGACAAAGATGTCAAGTTGATTAACTCTAATGATAAAACAATAGTGATTATGGCAACCCTAACCACCTACAAAGTGAATAGGGTCTTGGTAGATAATGATAGTTCTATAAACATCTTGTTGTATGATTATTTTATTACATTAGGATCCACCAAAGCATAGTTGTAGCCTACATCAATACCTTTAAAAAGGGTCAACGGGGCAGAAAAACATAGAAGAAAAGATAACCCTTATAATAAAGTTGGAGGCTCAATCGAAGTGGATAACTAGGTTTATGAAATTTCACATGGTTGACAAGCCCGTAACTTTTAATGTCATCCTAAGAAAACACTATATCTTTTATTACGGATGTTGTCACCTTGCCAATGATTAATTAAGTTCCCGATAGACCACGGGATAACACAAGTACATATAGATTTAAAGACGGTTAGATAATGTACATGACATCATCAAAGGTTGATGTTGATAAGGATTTTTATTCTTAATCTCCTTTAGTAGATACTTGATAAGGCTCTCATCTGACGTCCATTAATATCTGCTGTAATCTTTGATAACTGCTTATACTTATCTCTATAGATTGTAACTATATATATATATATATATATACTATATAAAAGTCTACTGTAAATAATAATCTCTTTATAGTTTATATTGTTCTTATATGGTATCAGAGTATAGGTAAACCCTAATAGCTCTCCTGCTCTCTTTTTTTCACCATGTCAACAACTCCACACCAAACAATTATTTCTTCTTGTACATCTCAACTCGCGATGTCCTCTTTACTAAATGTTGTTACCTAATTGCCTATCAAACTCAACTTCATGAATTATTTGTCGTGGCAAGCTCAACTTATACCTTTACTTTACAGCTATGACTTGGCCAAACATGTCAATGGGACTGCAATAGCTCCTTCACCTACCCTTGACAATGATCTGCCCAATCCTGATTTTTATCCTATTTTCAACGGGACCAGTTTGTCCTTAGTTGGATTATTGCATCTATTTCAGAAAATTTTATTCCACAAGTTATTGGTGCTTCAACTACATGACAAGCATGGCAGAAATTGTCTTCTGCTTATGTATCTAGTTCTAAAGCACAAATTAGAATCATTAAGTCTAATTTTTATAGGCTGAAAAAGATCAACACAGAGACTATTGCTACTTATACTCAATACACCAAGGCAATGTACGACCAACTAGCTGCATTACAAAGTCCTGTCTCTAAGGATGATCTTGTTCAGGTTATCACAAATGGCCTTGGCCCTATCTATTTTCCATTTGTTCGGTCTCTTGAAAACAGACTTGATGTTGTTTCATTTGATGATCTATATGGACTCCTCCCAAGTGAAAAGGCTTCACTTGCCGTTGATTCATCTATTTCTGATATTGCACCAACCGCGCTTCTTGCATCTGGTACTTCTAAAGGAGCACGTATTGGTCATGGTAGTAGTGGTGGTCATTCATCCCGTGGTGGCACTCGTAGCAATTTCACTCCTCACTCATCAACTGATTATAGTCATCTGATCTGTCATAATTGCAATGGTCTTGGTCACATTACTCCTCAATGCCCTTCACCAAAATTCCAACGTAATACCAACAATTTACAACCTAAGCCTTCTACCAACCTAGCTACCTCTACGTCCTAATCAAATACTTCCTAAATCTTGGACACAGGTGCCATTCACCTTACCCCTGATCTAAAAAATTTAACTATGCACAATCCTTACACTGGTGGTGATGAGATCAAGATTGGAAATGGTAAAACACTCCCACACTTAAAGATCTTGGTAACCTCTCATCTTTTCTTGGGTTAAAGCTAAATGGATGTCTGAGGGCCTACTGTTAACCTAACAAAAGTACATTCACGATCTGTTATAAAAAGCTCATATACAGGATGCTAATACTATTTTAACACCTGCTTGCACTACCCTCAAACTTTCAGCTTTTTCTGGTACTTCCATTCAAGGTCCAACACTGTATAGATCAATTGTTGGTGGTCTTCAATATTTGTCTATGACAAGACCTGATATGTCCTTTTCTGTGAACAAAACTTCACAATTTATGCATGATCCTTGTGATCAACATTAGCAAGCCATTAAACGTATTTTACGTTATTTGAAAGCCACTTCTAATCATGGATTACTTCTTAAGAAGTCCTCCTCAACTCATCTTTTTGCCTACAGTGATAGTGATTGGGTTGGCTCCATTGATGAAAGAAAATCAACTAGTGGTTGTGCTCTGTTTGTGGAATGTAATCTGATACCCTGGTCTTCCAAGAAGCAATGCACAGTGGTATGATCTTCCACAGAAGCTGAGTATCGAGCACTTATATCTGCTATCTAAGAACTTCAGTGGTTACAATCTCTAGTTCATAAAATTGGACCATCTTGTTCATAGACTCCCTTACTTTTTTGTGACAATCTTAGTGCCACATATTTAATAACTACACCGATTTTCCATTCCCGTTCCAAGCATTTGGAGATTGATCTTCACTTTGTGCATGATAAATGTGCTCACAAAGAACTACAAGTACACTACATATCTACTACAGATCAACTTGCTGATGGATTCACAAAACCTTTGCCCAAAACCTGCGTTCTTCATTTATGGGACTAGTTGTTTTTTGTTTCATACCACAGTCAACTTATGGGAGGGTGATAAGGATATCTATTCTTAATCTCCTTTATCTGATACTTGATAAGGATCTCATCTGACGTCCATCAATATCAACTGTAATGTTTATCTGCTGTAATCTTGTTGGGACCCGATCCGGAGGCTGGATCCCAACCAGAAAGCGAAAACGCAAAACGAAAGGCGAGAACTAAGTCTCGGATCCCAACCGGAAAAGCGAAAATGGAAAAAGCGGCGAACAAAGCAAAACGCAAAATGGGAACTAAATCGAAAGCGGAATCGAATACTCCAAAACATAAATCGAAAGAATACGAAACGGAAATACATAATACAAAAGAACGAACAGATCAGAAATCAAAGCGAAGCAAAAACAAATCGGACTCACAAGTGGAAACATATCGGAAACGAAGCATACAAACGAACGGATCAATCAAGTCATAAAGCGGAACAAATGCGAAAGCGGATCCGACATCCGATAACATACAACGAAACAAAGAGTCGCGTTGGAAAAAAAACAATCGAAAACGAAAGTAGCGAAACCGAATCGAGACAAAGCAAATGGCTCGGAATCGAATGCTAAAAGCATATCGAAAACGAATTGAATTCTTAATGGAATCGAAAGCAAATCGAATCAAAACAACAAACGGGTCGATCGAACGAAAAGCACATTCCGACATCCGTTGGAAACACATAGTATAGTAAAATTATCACGTTGGAAACCTATACTAAACATCCATCTGAAACTGGTCTAAATTTTTTTTTCTTTTTTTTCTTATTCATTTCTTTCATCTTTATCCGATCTCATTCAAAATCAAAACGAATAATTCCCACTTTTGGAAATTCAACCTTATATAAAACTCAATCATATTAATCTTCTTACAATCATACTTATCCCATAATTCATCTTTTAATCAAACTTATTTATCCTTAATCTCATACTAAT
>JANIJH010000008.1:33010302-33039409 GCA_024520975.1 Erythroxylum areolatum | reverse complement strand
CTCCCCCCCCTCTCCCGGATCCTATGCCCCCCCATCCTCTTGATCTTCCTGACTTGGTGTTAGAGGCGGCTAGGGAGGACATTGGCTGTTCAGCCACGGTTGGTGATCTGGAGTTGCCTTTGATCCCTACCACAGATGCCCCTTCTGCAGACGGCGCAGCCGAAGTTGCGCCTGGATCTTCCACCGCGCGTTAGTGTGGACCATTTTCTTTTCGTTAATAATGATTAAGTTCCTTTATTGGAATTGCAGGGGTGCGGCTACTTTGGAGTTTCGTGCGATGCTAAAGGACCTTATCCGTATTCACCAGGTGGATGTTGTGGTCATTGCTGAACTTAAACTTAGTGGAGCTCGCGCTGATCGCGTTTCTAGGATGCTGGGGTTCTCTCATATCCACCGGGTGGACGCAGAGGGATTTTCTGGAGGTTTATGGTTGTTGTGGAAGCATGCCCATGATCAGGTTACCGTGATCCAGAGTGGTCGCGGCTTTATCCATACGACCGGCTCACGGAGCGACGGGTCGAGCTGGTACTGTACTTTTGTCTACGTTCACCCTTCTCCGGGCCTGAAGGTTGAACTGTTTTCACTACTTTCGGGCCTTGCGGAGTCGATCTCTAGCCCCTGATTGCTCCCCGGTGATTTTAATGAGATGTTGGGGCCTGAAGATAAATGGGGTGGCGCTCCTTTTGATTACCGCCGGTGTCAGCGCTTTCAGCAGTGGGTCTCCGGTTGTCAGTTGGTGGACCTTGGCTTTAGTGGTCCGAAATATACCTGGAGGGGCCAGGAGGGCCGGGGTTACGGTCGGGTTTATGAACGGCTGGATCGTGCGTTTGGGAATTTGGCCTGGCTTGAAGCCTTCCCTTCGACCTCGGTCCGTCACTTACCTCGCCTCCGTTCTGACCATCATCCAATCCTCCTTACTCTAGACCCACCTCCTGTCAGGTTGGCTGCTGCTCGGCCCTTCCGGTTTGAGTTGGCCTGGACCACCCACCCTGAGTATCCGCAGCTTCTCTCTACTCATTGGGATAATTCGGAGTCTTTACCTCACATGCTTTCCCGCTGGTCCAAATCTCTCATTGATTGGAATACCGCTGTTTTTGGGAACATTTTTAAGCGAAAGACCCGCTTATTAAATCGACTTGGGGGCGTCCAGCGCGCGATGATGGTCCGCGGCAATCCGTTTTTGCATCGTCTTGAACGGCACCTCCAGGTGGAATTCAGTCTCATTTCCCGTCAGGAGGAATTGTTTTGGTTTCAAAAGTCTCGGACTGATTGGCTTTATCTCGGTGACCGTAATACTCGATTTTTTCATGCCTCCATTATGATCCGCCGGCAGCGAAACCGAATTGCGGCCCTGAAGGATCCTCATGGTCGTTGGGTTGAGGAGCCTGGGGAGTTAAAGCGTCTTGTAGTGGAGTTTTATAAGTCTTTGTTCCTCGAAGAGGTGGAGCTCCATCCGCGTTTTCTTCACCGTGGGTGTTTTCCGCACATTCCGCCAGCCGATTGGAGATCGATGTGTCAGGCAGTGTCCGCCCCTGAAGTCACTCGGGCACTATTTCAGATGGGAGCCCATAAAGCTCCGGGTCCCGACGGATTTCCAGCCCACTTTTATCAGTCAAACTGGAGGCTGGTTCATCCTAGTGTGATCCTTTTGGTCCAGAAGGCCTTTGCTGACCCTTCCCTAATACAAGAATTCAATGATACTTATATTACGTTGATCCTGAAAGTTGTTAATCCAGACCAGGTCTCTCAGTTTCGCACCATCAGTTTATGCAATGTGAGTTATAAGATCATTACGAAGATCATTGTTTAGCGGCTGAAAGTGAGTCTGTCTACCCTCATCAGTCCGTTCCAGAGTAGTTTTGTGCCCGGAAGACAGATTTCAGACAACATCATTGTGGCGCAAGAACTTGTGCATTCCATGCGACGCCTGCGAAGTAAAAAGGGCCATATGGCCATTAAAGTGGACCTTGTCAAGGCCTATGACCGTTTAAGCTGGAGTTTCATACAGGACACTCTTCTTGATGCTCGGTTCCCAGACTCCATGATCAGTTTAATTATGAGCTGTATCCGCACATCCAGGATGCGGATCCTTTGGAATGGTCACCCTTCCTCGGCGTTTTCTCCTAGTCGGGGAATTCGGCAAGGTGATCCATTGTCCCCCTGCATTTTTGTTTTATGCCTGGAGCGGCTCTCCCAATTAATTGAGGCTAGGGTGGGGGCAGGACGGTGGAGGCCTTTTCGGGTTGGCAAGGATGGACCTAGAATATCTCACCTCTGCTTCGCTGATGACATGTTACTTTTCTCGGAGGCTTCTGCGACTCAAATGCGGGAGATTCTGGAGTGTTTGGATCTATTCTGTTCGGCTTCGGGGCAATGTGTGAATATTTCCAAAACAAAAGTTTTTTTCTCCCCGAATGTGCCTTCCCCTGTGTGTGACTTTCTTACTCGCATGTCTGGTTTTGTTTCAACGAAAGACCTTGGGATGTATTTGGGGGTCCCGTTACTTCACCAACGAGTCACCAAGGGTACCTACTCCCATATCTTGCAGAGAGTGCAAGCGCGACTGTCTGGTTGGAAGGCCAACGGCTTATCTATGGCTAGCCGATTGACTCTCTGCCAGTCGGTCTTGGGTGCTCTCCCTTTCTACTCCATGCAGACGGCCAAACTACCTAAAGGGCTACTTACTGAGATTGACCGTTGCGTTAATAACTTTCTATGGGGTTCTACAGCGGATAAGCGTCGCATGCACCTAGTGGCTTGGGGTAGGGTGTGTTGCCCCCGATCCATTGGCGGTCTCGGTTTAAAAGACTTGACGGCGATGAATATCGCTCACCATATGAAATTGGGCTGGTCACTTGTGAAGGAGCCCGGCAAGTTGTGTAATCAGGTTTTACAAGCGAAATACAAGGTGGGCATAGTCAATTAGTCGGGTCTAGTGGCTACGTCTGGGTCCTTCCCTCTTTGGCGCAGCATTTGCTCCCTTTATCCTCGGTTATTGGCGGGTATGGGGTGGTCTATCTGTAATGGTAATCTCGTTCGATTTTGGTTGGATATGTGGGTGCCGGGCGTAACAGGACCTTTAATCTCCCATTCCATTATTGTGGTTCCTACCGAGCAGCTGGAGTTCAAGGTTAGTGGTTATGTGACGCGCGGCGGTGATTGGGCGTGGGATGACTTCCGTATGTACCTGCCCCCTGAAATCTTGTTAAAAATTGCGGCCACCTTTCCTCCCCACCATTCCCTGGAGGAGGACCGCCGTTGTTGGTCGTTGGAACCAAGTGGAAACTTCTCTATTCGGTCTGCCTACCGACTTTTACAGCATCCTGGGTGGGAGGCTGGCGAGCGGATTTGGCAGTTGGTTTGGAAATGGCAGGGCCCTCATCGCATTCGCACACATCTTTGGCTCACGGCGCATGGGCGACTCATGACTAATGCTAGGAGGTTCCACCTCTCCCTCACCGAGTCTCCTGTCTGTTCGGAATGCCCGACACACGTGGAATCCCTTGCTCATGTTTTTCGGGACTGTTGGCGGGCCCGACAAGTGTGGAATCAGATTGTCGAGTGACGGCGGCGGTCGGTCTTTTATTCTCTGAATTTTCCTTCTTGGCTGGAGAATAATCTGGCATATACTTCTGAGAGCCCAGGATCTACCTCGTGGCCGCTCCTGTTTGGTGTGGTACTGTCCAAACTTTGGGAATGGAGGAACGAACGCTGCTTTAATCCCCTTGCGACGAAGACCCATGCTCTGCAGGAAATACTGGCTTATGTTCAGGACGCTGCCATGGCGTCTCAACTCTATAGTACCGTCGCCCCTTCTCCTGCTCATTGCGGCTCACAGGTTATTGAGGTTAGTTGGACACCACCCCAGGACGGATGGGTTAATTTGGCTACAGATGGGTCCTCCCGCGGGAATCCCGGGCCCGCTACAGCAGGTGGCATTATCCGAGATGTCCATGGCCGGTGGCTAGTGGGTTTCGGTGCCAACGTCGGCTACTGCTCGGCATCGCACGCTGAACTATGGGCGGTCTACTATGGGCTTCACCTTGCTTGGATGTTTGGGTATTCCAGGGTTGATCTATCCCTTGATTCTGCCTTGGTGGTCTCGACCATCTCTTCTGAGACAAGTCAGATGCCCAATTCTTTGGTTCGTGCTATTAAGGAGATCATTTCCAGGAACTGGGTGGTGCGGGTGCGGCATATCTATCGTGAAGGTAATCGTTGTGCTGATTAGCTGGCCAATTATAGCTATGACTTATCATTAGGCGTGCATTGGTTCCCGGAACCTGTGGTTGGCATATCACCCCTCCTTCTTGCTGATCAAGTGGGAGTTTCTCTCCCTTGTGTAACTCGCATGTAGTTTACTTTATTTCGGCTTAAAAAAAAACAAGAAAAATCGGAGAATGAACCAAATCATTAAAATCTGGTGTTTAGGAAGGTCAAATAGCACTAGCGTTGCATGTCAAAGTTTCGGAATAACGAAATAAAGACGAGAAGTTCCAATATATTTGTTGACTAGTTTTACATAGATGAAGGTTGGTCAGAAAGCTTCATACATCCTATTGCCTACTCGAAAGTCTGTTGATCTAAGCATCATAAGATGAATGAGCGAGACAAATTACCACGACGAGCACTATCCAGTTCAGAAATATTTCATCTCATTTGCCATTGTCTTATCAATGATGATATAGCCAGTCAGTGATTTCATCGCAGGAAAAATAGAGGAACCTTCCTTTAAAACAAAAATCACTCATTCATATGAACAAGTTAGAAAGAAAAAGTACAGGTTCGGTGAAATGCTGAACAAGGTAAACTGTGACACAAAATGCATGAAGACCTGCTGCTGAATGCCCATTCTCACGCACAAGCTGTTATCGACCAGTAACAGCATGCAATAAAAACAAGAGGGGCATTCCTCGTTCACCTTTGCAGATTAGCTAGCCAGCCTAATCCCTCATTCTCCTTTCCCATTTTCATGAGAAGTCACATAATTGCGGATGATTTCAATGGCCAATTGATGGGCAGTCTTATCCTGTAACTTTGCAAGCTGATCCATTTTATCATAAGTATCCTTGTCAGAAAAGAGCCTAAGATTGTACTTGGTTGGTGTGGTCACTATACCTTCCCATTTGTCAATCCATTCCTGAAGTTTCTCAAATCCCTGATAAAAGTAATTGAACATGGTATAAATTTCAAAATAGCTGATAAAATTCAAGAAAAAGATAAGAGTTTCACAATTCCTTATTTGGCCTGAAATCCAAGTCTACTCACCACACGGGTTGTGAACTCGCCAAATGATTCTTTGGATTGTCTTTTTTGTTTCCAGTAAAAGAACAAAGGCTCCAAAACCTTCTCCAGGTCTTGAATCTTAACCTTATTCATAAAGCTTTTAGCTAATGCAGTCTGATTCGGTGTACCCCCAAGCCAAATCTGTTAAGAAAGACCACGAACATTCATCAAGTTTTGCATATTTTCAATGGAGAACTGAATAATAAACTGCTAATTAAGTTCTTCATGCACCTGATAGCTATTGGGACCATCACCAACAAATCCTAATTCAGCCATGTATGGTCTAGAACATCCATTTGGACAGCCAGTTACCCTTATTACCAAAGATTCGTTGTACTTCAGACCAACCTGACATTTCAAAGGGTGTGCTGTTAATACAAGTACTGATACTTGTTTGGAAACAAATTCAGTTCATTGCATCATGCACGAAAGGTTTGGTGCACTTCTCATATAGTTATTTAAACAGTAAGTACCTTTTCAAATATTGTTCTAACACGTTTGAGAATGTTAGGAATTCCCCGTTCAGCTTCAGTTATTGCAAGTGGGCAAAGGGGAAAAGCTGGACATGCCATTGCTGTCAAGTTGAGGGGGTCTACATACTTAGGTAGCTGCCACAAGCATCACAAGTCAAAAGGAAAGAAATTAAAAAAGAGAAAGTTAAAGGTGCAGAACAAACAGCATAACGCAAGTATGAAAATCTAATTAGCCAGGTAAATATTATCATAATACGCAACTAGCAAGCTTAAGTGAAGAATCGTATGGTCATCAAGTGAAAAATAATAAAACAACATAAGGTCACTCCAGAAGATATCACGGAAGAGGGCTAGGGTACACAACCCTCCTAGAATGATAACATAAAATTATAACTCCCCTCAAGAGCTGTCTTTCTAAATCACCTGCTTGTCGTAATTCTTCAATCATTTTTTGTTACATCACAGGTTACATAAAACAATTTCACGTTGATACGTGAATTAAAATGGTTCCTTTCAGCAGTTCCTAAGGAAAGTTTGACCAGAACAAATCAATGGAATATGTATATTCCTTATATCAACCCATTTCTTCAGGCAAGTACATGATCTGGAGTTCAAACTGCAGATATTCTCACCAGTAAACCACCCTGTGCAAGAGCTGTCGTGATAGGCCGCTTCCAAGCTTTGCGAATGCCACACAAAATAATGTTTTGGTTTGGTGTAATGCGTACATCTAAGTTGTACTTCTGTATTACCTCCCTCAATACCTGTTTCATTTTTCCACCTACACGACCATTGTCTACATGAAGCCCACAAAACAATCCTCCATCACCCTGAATAGCAGGTAAAAGGTCAAGAAGTAAGAGCACTGAAAATGGTTTCAGTGGACGAAACCAAAAACAGCAAGGATAAATGACAAGAATCCCAAGGACAAACCTGCTCATGCCATCCCAAGTAACTTTTAAATTCCCATTCAAGCAAATCTCGGATCGGTTCAAATTTCTTCCCATAATATTGTTCAACTACACTTCTAAACTTCTCAATTCCCCAGGAGCTGATCAAATACTTCATTCTACTGTATTTACGATCATCTCTTCTCCCATTTTCTCGTTGTGTAACAACTATAGCCTTCACAGCATACAAGATGTCCTGTTTTGGTACGTACCCCAATGGTTCAGCCAGTCGCGGGAAAGTTGTTTCCACCCGGTGTGTTCTTCCCATACCACCACCTACCTGAAAGTGAAAATGTAAGAAAGCAATATAAATTAATTGGATAACTCTCATAACCGTTACAAAGTATACTTACATATATATTGAATCCCTGGGGTTCTCCATCATCATCTGAAACTACGACCACACCTATGTCATTTGTAAGAAGATCCACAGAGTTATCCGTTGGGACTGTGACAGCAATCTTGAACTTCCTTGGCAAGAACTGAGTTCCATAGATGGGCTCTGGTGAATCGGGAAAATTTGTACCATAAGTGTTGTCATTACGTGCCTTAACTACCTCTGGGGGTTCTGCAGATATTATCTTCTCGCCATCCACCCACATGTCATAATAGAAACCAGACTGCGGAGTTAGAAGTGCAGCAATGTTCTCCGCAGTTTTTTGAGCAAACTGGTAATCTTTTCTTGCAAAGGGAGCAGCAGGGGCCAGAACATTTCTGTTGAGATCACCGCATGCACCAAGAGTTGAACCCATGTTCTGAATGATAGTGCTCATTACAGTCTTGAGGTTCTGTTTTAAAACACCATGGAGTTGAAAAGTTTGTCTGGTTGTCAAACGAAGTGTTCCGATGCCAAATTGATCAGCAAGATCATCCATTGTCAAATAGAGTTGGTTTGGCACTTTCCCACAGGGGTTCTTAGTACGAAGCATAAACGAGTAGGATCTCGTACCACGTTCGTCTCTGTTATACTGCTGGTAGCTCCCATGGAATTTGATTAATTGCGTAGCATTCTCGTTGATATTCGGCGCATCTGTCAGTAGCTCCTCGTTAAGAGGATACCTGATGTAATTGCTTTGTTCTTTAATTATTTCAACCTTACTTCGTTTAGTCTCAGTCCCCGGCTTCACTGGCTGCCAACAGAACAAAATGTAATCCAATCAATAAATGTAGTCTGCAACTAATGAAAATCTTGACAAGAAGAAACAACATTTAGCACACATTTAAGAAGAGATTCCCTTCTGGACCATCTCTTACCTTTCCCATGAAGGTAGAATTTTTTTAAAAAAAATCAAAACGGCCTTTTATTATCCTAAATCTCCATCACTGATGCATGAAAAAAAAAATCGAAAATGATATGATTTAAGGCATATTTCGCTTTTAATTTTTTCCTTTTCTTAAATCGAAAACCAGGCCATCAGATCACCAAATACAGAAAGAAAAGACAGAGAGCTCGAAAGCCACACTCAAACTTGCAAAATTTTGGAAAATAGTCCAAGATATCAAAACTTCTTCGAACACATGCACAGGGAGAGAGACAGATAGAGATACCCACCGTTGCAACAGCTCTAGCAGAAGACCGTCTGGACGTAGACACAAAGAAAACATTGACATTCCTGCTCAAAGACAGCAACTTTGGATCGGAATTGGAAGGCCTCAACCCATCAAAGCTCCGAATCTTGGGCTCATTGAACCCCGCTCCAAACGACGTCCTTGCCATCGTCTTCAACCAACAAAAAGCAAACGAGCAACTAGGGTTTTAAGGTCAAGCTTAGAGAGTAAAGCAGATGAAGATGAGTACTTTGTGATTGTGGTAGTGTGAGAGCCGATAGCAACGAAAGCGAACGCCGCCTTTCTTTTTTATCAGATACATATATGTGTATATATATTTATGCGTAGTAAACAAATGTATGTGCGTTGTCACGTGCCGGACACGAGAATCATCTTTTGACTGCTGTTGATCTGCGTTTTGTCCACGCATGATGCGCTATTGGGGCTTCAAATGCCAGTTGAACCGCAGCTTATGAAATGCGTGACGTGAGGGAGTGAACAGGGCATGTCAAATGAATGTTTGGTTACATTGAATCTGGACGCAAGCCCGCAAAGAGGTAGTCTAATCTGATCAACTGGGAGATAATATTAAAAAAATGATTTTGTGGAATTTAAAGTAAGAATTCATTATTATCTTACTCAAGGTACATATTCATTTCAGTTGTTGGGTAATATAAATTATAAGAAAGTGAAGACTCAGCTTATGTAAGGCATGACATTCAAACGTTTGTTTTGTTGTGTCCCAGTCCACAATTTCCTGTTCCTGAGCCCACTAAGTTCAACTGGGCTTTGTCTTAAGACGAGACAAAACAGGACAGGACTCATGTCGTCTTGTCTTTCCCCCACAGAGGGAATGGTAGGCTGAAGAACTGAAACATCATTTTACCGAGCAGCAGTTAGGCTCAGACCGCAAGTTGACATTTTCAATAAACCAGCAAATCTTACAATAGGATACCAAGAACTTTGGTACTTTCTGATTGATTACCGCAAAACTGCAATCTTTTGTAAGAGACCACTGAGTAAAATAGACATAGAGTTGAATGCATTCACTGATTAATCTCACATAGTGAGAGTCTGGATTCACATATAAAACAAATATGAAGAAATTTGTAGAGTTCCTGCTTCTCTGATTTAGGAAAAGGGAAAATCATGGAAGTCAGCATCTCCTATTTCCTACAATCTACCTGCCACAGCTGACTTGCTCTTGCCCCATGACTCACCATTTACTTTCTTTTCCCATGCCATCTACAGTTGACTTGGATTAACATATCAGGGCTCCATTTATTAGTTACTGCAAAACTGCGAAACTTATATGACAATCACATCCATCAACACCACACGTCTCATTAGGTAAACATGAAATATATGCTACACTAAGCAAAAAAGGGGTTAATGTTAAGTACTCAGCACAGAACAGTCAGGGTATTTGCTTAACAAACTTGAGTTCCACTATAGGACAGATTCAGAGACGAAAGCATACACTTACATAGTTCAAGTAACTAATGCTCCATTTTCAATTGCGTTTTATTCTGGCCGATGAAAGGTAATTTCCTTTCCACTCTCATATTCAGCTTCTGCCACATTTGCTTTTTCCTGCTGGATTATGGAATTTCCTTCGTTTAACTTAGCGTATTCTCTGCGCTGCAAATTACGTAGATCTTTGTCAGACTCTTCATTAACAATTTCCAATTTGATGCTAATCAAGTACCATAATTGTTTTTTTCCTGGAGATGGCATCCACAGGCACTTCAATATTAATTTCTTCACTTACCGCCTTCTCTTTGACATCAGCTGCAGGAGGTACAGGAAGTTCATTGCTTTTGGAGATGCTTCCAGCAGAAGCCAGTGGCTTCTTCTGCATGTTCTCAGCATTAACACACAAGGGAAAACCTTGAGCTGCCAATGATACAGGATCATTTTCTTCACTTTTGCCAATCAAATTCGAAAAAGCCTTGTCATTTTCCTTTTCAAGGTCAAATATTACATCCTTTTTGACATGGATGTCATGGTGCACATACTTCATGTTGACTTCACTGTGCTTCATATCTTCATCTATTCTTGTATGCACTTTATGGCTCACTTCCCTTTTCGGCAGCTTTAACTCCCTGCTTATTTCAGCATCAGAAATAGATTTCGTCTTCAAATTCGCTGGTTTTGTAGCTGGTTTAATGGCACCTCTTCTTCGGGTATATGTCAAAGTCACTACACTTTTACTAATTCTGTCATCTAAACCAACAGTTTTGCCTTCAGAATGGAATTCTAGTCCACCAGTTTGTGCTTCTTTCACTGCAGTTACTTCTTTTGACATGTCTTCAGTGGATTCTGAACCATCATCTCCATTTCTTGGAACAAAAAGAGTGGATTCTTTTGCATCAAGGAGTTCATGACATAACAACTCCTTATCTAGTTCAGAATGTAAAGCAACATCCATAAAAGCAACTGATTTACCAGATCTCATTTCAGCTTCTTGAACCTTCACTTCAGTAGTCCACTTTCTGCCAAACAAATCATTGACTGCTGTTTTCATCCTTATCTCTGAGCTCTCAGAGACAATTTTGGCATCATGAACGAAAGCTGATTCCTCTTGGACATGCTCTCTACTGGCCAAATCATCTTCTGAAGCTGCATATCTCTTTTGAAACTTTGATTCAATCCTCAAATTAAAGCCTTCAGAGGGTAGAATCTCAAGTTCAAACCGCTCTTTCCTCAATTCTAACTCTTCCTTGTCGCCATCTTCGTACAGAATGCTATGGTGCTTCTTCTTGTTGTCAAATGATTTAATTCTTCCAATGAACCATCTTCTTGACTCTGGCCAATAGACCTTTATTCTCTTGCCAACAATTCTAAACCAATCCCCCTCACCCAAATTTACTAATCGGAAAGCAGGTACCTCTTTTCTTGGACGACACCTTGACATGTTTGTATCTGCAGATGACAAATATGTTTGCATAATTTCAGCATCAGCACCCCTTTTGCGCTTCCATGGTGTTTCCATGCTATCCTTGTTTTCTTTTGCATCTTTTGCCTCCAATGGACTGCCTACCCCACTTATCTCAATTTCACCGCTAGGCCTAGTTTTCTTTTCTAAGGAGTTTTTTCCTTTGATATTTGCCTTTTCAGATCTCAGTTCCAAATTCTCTTGACCTTTCACGTTCGTTGCTGTGCTTCCTGGCTGATTGATCTTTGTAGTGAACTTATCTCTCTTAGACTTGCTAGTAGCAACCTTTCTTATCACTTGATCCTTTAAAGCTGCTAGTTTTATTTCATCATTCGTCTCAATGTCTTGCAGTTGGCATACATCATCTTTTCCCTTTTGGGTTGCAGAAACTAACCTCTTCTTGCTTTCTAAGTCCACAATCTTATTCTCCATCACAAGGCTATTAGTTCTTTAAACTGAAAATCTTCAATACATTAGTTGCCAAGATTTTTTCAATCAATCATACAAGAAAAAATTTAAATCCACAACCATGACATAAGTTAAGAGGTGGTTGCCCAAATTCACAATGCATGGAACTTCTAACCTACAAACTAGACCATGCCACAAATGTTTCCCTATTTGATTATTAAAATCAAATTCAGAAGAGAGTTGAAACCGTTACCCCCATGCATAATACAGAAACCAAATCAAACATTAAATATATGTTAAGACTCCCAACTCCATGCCTTTGTATTTTCAGTTTGTAAATTCTCCTAAGAGACATAATTAAACTGCATGCTGTCACATTAGCAATTCAACATCACAACCACAGCCAATAATACATGGAAGCAATTTAGAGAAGGTTTTGTGGGTGCTCAAGCCCTTCAGCTTGTTGCTTAGTGTTTATTGTTCCTTTATATGCACAGTTATCAAGTCTTGCCAACTTTACTAGTGATATTGATCAACAAACTAATGATTTCATTATCTGCGGAGAAGCTCTTATTTAACATGAAATGTACTTGGACATGTTTACATTCAATAAGCGGACTAGGGAGTTTCACTTGGCCAAGACAGGAAAGAATCTGAGGATATGAAAACTTTTCGTGCAATATGTCACGCTCACACAACCCTTCACAGTAGGCAGCAAAATCCCAGTCACAAAATTCTCTTTCCAATCTCAGTCGATGTGCAGGAAGATGTTGAATGATAGACCTAGAAAATAGTTGACCGAAAGAAGTTGTAAACTTCCTAACTGAAGGCAAACCGCTGACTCACCAAAACACCTAGAACCCACCTATATCCATTAAGAAAAAGGGATTGGGAACTTTCAACTTCATGTAGGCCCAAAACCTCTATAACTTCAGAGAGAGACATAGTCCCCAGATTAGAGTGTCCTAGAGAGGCTGAAATGCAGACTAAGGGGAAAGCTAGATACCATTACAGCCAAACTAAGAACTAGAATTTAAATGACCACGAAATTCTATAGACATGAATGAATAAACTCTCAGCAAGAATAGAGCTCATAAACGTTAAGGAGCCAGAATTTAGAACTGGCACCAAAAAAAAAAACTTTCATAAAGTTGAGTTTTCCAGCCTGGATACCATCACATTCTGTTGAAAATATGATCTAAAGATTTGAAGTTTTTAAGAGAAGAACCAAGGATGAACAATAAACGAAGTCTAGACTATTGGAGCATATTTTGACATTGAAACCTAAGAAAGGGGGAAGTTCATGCCACACAAAGCACAGGAAACCCTTAAATTTGACATTTTTATGAAACAGTGCACGGAGTATACTTTTGCAAAAACTTGCTATAAGAGATTTTTCTTTGACTAGTGCTTCAATAAATTGTGGCATGAAGAATTTCAAGTCTCCAGAATTGGGACGCTTCCCCATCGCAAATTTGAGTTTGTAAACCCGTAAACAAATGCCCTTGAAAGTTGAAATTACTTGGAAGAAGATAAAACAGAAAAATTAAGGTTTCAAAAGAATTCAACTTGTTAGCAAAATTGGAATTGTACAAATCTACAGTGGCTATACTTGACAAGGAACAAAGAGGAATTAGTAGGGAAGCAAAAAGAACAAATTCCCAATTTGGGGTTTAAAGCATGCATACAAAGTTAACACAACAAAATATGAAAAGTAGAAACTTTCAAAATTGAACAAAAGGAACTTCCTTAAACAGTAATGTCAAGGAACCAGCCATTTCTTTTCTTCACAAGTTTGAAATTCACAAAAACATCCGACTAATCAACAGGGAAAAACAAATAAGAACAAGATAATAACAGAACCTAGAAAGAAACATGAAAAAGGACCACTCTTGATAATGTGCAATCAACAAACAGTTCAAAATTGAACACCCCACATAGATGAATACTCAAGCCAAGAAGAGAAAATTGGAAATAGGGTAGGGCTGAGCAAGCAAACCTGAAATACAGACACTGAAAGTCCTCCAGTTTTTGCAAGAAACCAGAGAGTGAAAGACCCAAAACCCAAAAGAGATTCTCGCAGAGAGAGGACCCCAAAAGAACAGAGAACTATATATACTTGGACCCAAAAAAGGGACTTCCCAAGGAAACTACCTGGTCTCTACGAAACAGAAAGACAAAGGTTTCGAGAAAAGAGTGTCTTAATGAGCCCGGGTAAAACTAAAACATGCATCCGTTTCAGTTTTGTGTCATGTAGTGCTAGCCTTTACAGAGAGTGCAGGTGTGGAAGCTGTAGAGAATGGCAAGGCAAGCACGCCATGTCAGCTTCTCAAAGGGCGGGAAATATTCAAGGTCGTGACACATGGATGCCATGATGTTAAATGTTGCAGCACATATCTTGACCTTCCCCTCAACGTTTACTAGGCCTTAGTTACTATGTTTCTATAAATGTGAGATATGGTCAAGAGCAAAATCTCAAAATTCAAATCCATCTTTGAACGAAACATAATGCATTATGTTGAGACATTAATTGCAGATTAAGTTAAGGCAACTACAAACTACTACACAAATTTGCAATGTGGCAGAAATTTTGGTTAGACGGCAAGAACATATTTCATAACTGTGGAAGGAATCAGAGTATGAACATTTTGTGAACTTTGGAATGGATGTCACTCAGAATATTGTTAAAGTAACAACCTTTCTTTAAGTAAAAAGAACTTCACATGGTTTCATTAACCAAACTTTAATTAACTAGAGCGGCTGTCAAACCAAAAAGCAAGCACCGTACATCGAGAAACAGAGATGAATTAGAAAGTGAATCTATTTAAGACAAAATGCACGTCAAATCCTTTGTTCCATTACCATTACTCTAATCTAACCCTGTTCTATTAAATCATGACAAAGCGGAGAAGCAAACAAAATGCTCCAGTTGAGTTCTACTAAATCCTGAAACTAAGCTGCCAAATTCCCCACCCAAAAGTAAAAAGAGTTCCTGAAACAAACATCTACTCTCCAAAAAGAAACAAGCCCCAACATGAACTGTGTGGCACGACTGGATGATTTCCCTCCCCCCTTTAGAAGCTGGAATTTAGAGATTAGAAACAATTCGAAGAACGACAAAGTGAAACTCTTTTACTCCCTAGTGATGCTCTGGAACTAAAGGGTTGACCTTTGCCATCTATTTCCGGTAATCTTTATTACTTTCCTGCTTTTTCTCATCTGCTTGGTGAATTTTTCAGATTTGTTTGTCCTAACCCATTATTTATTATCTTCCTACACATAAACTGAAATTGGAAACAAAATTTGGGTTTTTATGTGGGATTTAGCCGACTAATGTTAGAGCTGGGTTATTTCATTGCATGGAATGATTCCCTATCCTAGCATTTACTTTTTCCTGTGTTAGCAAAGTGAAATCTACATGATGCAATCTTCCAGTGCCCACATATTCAACTACATTTCATTAATCACCTTGTAATTAAACAGGAGGCTTCTCCACAGAAATATGAAAACTTTAGTTAGTTCATTATCACATCCCTATTAAAAAAAGGCTAGTGTTGACAGCTGTACAGATAAAAGTTAATAAACACTAAGCAATAAGATGAATTACTCAGGCACCCGCAAAACATTCCCTAAATCGCTTTCAAGATCCAGCTCGAGTCTTGATGCCTAAGGTTTCTATTACGACTAAGTGGTTTTGATGTTGAATTGCTTTTTCAGGGTGTAGTTTAATTATCTTTGGAGACTTCTAGAATTTACAGACTGAAAATGCAGAGATATGGAGTTGGGAAGCCTTTTTATATGATGATCGTTTGTTTTGGTTAATGCTGTATGTATGAAGATAAAAGTTTCACCCCCCTTCAAACTATGGTTTTAATGATCAAATGGGCTAGAAAATTGCAAGAGATGTCCTAGATTGGAGCTTGGAAGTTTCATCGATTTTGATCTTGAGTACTATCTTCTGAATTATCTCATGGTTGTTTTTCCAATTTATTGTTTTTCCAATTTATTCTTGTGTTATTTATTGAAAATATCTAGAAAATTAATTGATTAAAGGGTTTCAATGTCAAGAATTATAGACGGGGAATAGATTCTTGACAAATTTATACACAAGAATGGATCTGATTCTGCAACCAGAAGGGAAATAATGTTGTATTCGAAGTGCAGGATATTGAGATGGATGATGACACAAAATTAACAGCTATGAAGAATCAAATTTTAAGAAAGACAGCTATTAATGAGGAGCAGGCTAAAATATTTTATTTTTGGAACCAAAATCTAAAAAGGCACGGATGAAGGGCAAAAGCTCTGTAGAGAAGAAAAGTGATTCTAGCACTGATATCAGATAACTGAGGTGTACAATACTGTGTGAGACAAAAGTTGCAGAACAAAACAAGGGAAGCATGGAAACTCCATTGGAGCAGAGAAGGGGTGCAGATACTGAAATAATGCAAATATATATCTCATCCCCATATATAAACCTTTCAAGGTTCTGTCCAAGAAAAGTAACAGCTTGCTAAGTAGTAAATTTGGGTGAGAGGGATTGGACAGAGTTGTGGGCAAGAGAATGAAGGTTTAGGGTTTAGGGTCAAGAAGATGGTTTACATGGAGAATTAGTCTGTTGACAACAACAAAATGCTCCATCATTAAGAGTTGCTATATCATGAGCTTCTTGATGCAAAATAACCTGGTACAGTTGTTCTGGAAATGCAAATGATGGTCAAAATCAATTGCAGAGCTGTCTAAAGAGCAAATGGAACATTTGAAGCCTGATATGTGGACTGGAACTCCATTCTAAAAACAGAACTATTAGTTTAGATGACAGAACTGGTAGCTGTGGGATAAGTGGAGCAATTTAGTGCAAAATTTTGTCAAGACTAATCTGGTAAACTGGTGTGAGTGGTGCAATTTTGGAAAGAAAATAGCTTCTGAGCTGAAAAGGGTCATAAGCCCATAATGAGGGGATTAAATTTCCAAATAGGGAAGTGAGTTGAAAATTTGAAGTTGTTGAACATGATCATTAGAAGCAGATTACAAGAATGAAGCACTTGTGGGTTGACTTAAAACAACGAAATGTCATTGAATAGCAAATTCAATATAACAGCAATGCTGATGATGGCAATATATTTCCTAAGTACGAACTGGTAATGCATAGCTGAAAATATTTAAATCGTAGCTTTTCTTATGATCTGAGGAAAATAATCCTATATAGGGAAAAGTGCTTTCTAAAGAAGTAAGAAGATGCGTGGGGAGTTTTCCCAAAGTGAGATGGACTATCCCTTATAGAAAACGTAATGGAAGAAAGGCTGAAAGCAGCAAGAAGTTTGAAGCAATAGAACTTGAAAGAAATGAGTAATAAGGTTAGTATTCTTGTCTCGAGCAATTTTGTGCAAAATGAATATTTCAATTGTCATATGAGGCATTTGTTGGGTCCTTTGGTCTTCAAATGTTTATTTTTACTCATGTTAGATTTTCTTTAGGTGAAAACAACAAAGTAAACACCCATTTTTCCTTCCACTTGACCACTGGTTTGGCTTTTGATGCCACAACATCACTTGCGATCACACCACTCCACAGATTTTGTTTATCTATTATAGGTTCTGTGGTCAATTTTCTGTTTGTCTACTAGTCTCAATAAACTCTTGATTAGATCACATTGTAGCTACCTTTTGTCCTTGCAACTTCTGAAATCTATGTTGTGAAATATATCAAACAATGATGAACTTTCAGGCAATGGAGTTGATCTCGAACTGCTTTAGACTTAATGGTTTTGACTGTTCAATGAAAACACTAATAACTCACAATATTGATGCGCTTGGCCTTTTATGTTGGTATTCTGGTGTCATAGCAACACACCTTAATGTTAATCATAACCATACTGTGAGTTTAGACCATACAAGTTAATTACTGATATGGATGTAATCAAGCTGGTGGATACATACGTTCTGTGATTTGAGAAAGAACAATGAGATGTGTACCTGCAATGCCGCCCAGCTTGTAGAAACATACTGTACAAGAAACAACATTTCTTTTTACTCTTCAATATTGAAGGATAGGGCATACCTGATTGTAACAAGATTGCTACAGTGATATTGTTACATTTGGAAAAGGGGATATTCCAATAGATCAAAATAAATGGTTCAAAGTTTTAAAAAGTTTATTATGAATAGGAAATGTTACCTGATTCATCATTAAATGTATCAGACAATTAATCATGATAAAACTGTCATTCATCCCACAAGCATATGGCTGCACAACCACTGTATGTAATAGATTTTGGGTCATCATATGTTATTTATTCACTGAAAAAGTATTCATTTCACCTTGAAGCCTAAAACCTCAGTGCTAATTGTCATTCTTTGTTTTGTCCCTTTCTTTTCCATTGTTCTTTCTGTCCAGCCCTTCTGCTGTATGAAAGAAAACATAGCTTCATTTGATAAAAGAATGTTAGGTGTGAGACTAACCACCCTTATATTTCCTTTCTAAATATTTGTGGTGAATTTTAGGAAACAATAATTAAGAAATGACAGTGAAATATTGGCGAATGAGTGCCTGAAAGTTGAAACACTAGGTTGGTTCTCACCTGATGAAATCAATCTATGAAACATAAAAAGTAAGACTGATATTTCCTTAAAAGATGATGGTATTTCCATTTAGAAAATCAATTGAGAGACAAGTCTTGGGCATAGCTGATAATTTTATTTTGACCATAATAGACTGATAGGATCTCCAATAAAATCTAAAGCCTTACAGAAAGAACTGATAGTTTGCAGATCTCCTTGTAGGATCAGAGATAATTCCCCATCAATACCCTCTAGGTAATCAGTTTGAAGACCCTGTAAGGAAGAAAGAGGCACAATCTGAAGACCCTGTAAGGAAGAAAGAGGCACAATCTAACAATACAATAAGAACTTGAGGACAATCCTACCAACACAATGATCAAGATGATTATGAAAAGGAAGAAATTAGGAGTAATAGTCACAATAACAAATCAAGGCGTGAAGAACTGAAAAGAGAAGGGATGGTGAGAACATCATACCTTGTGGAGGCCCTTACAGGGATGTTTTGGGGCAGGAAGGGAGAGATGAGAAAGTGTACATAAATTCAAGATAAAGAACAACTTTTCAATCTTGGTCGAAGATAGATAGTGAAAGTAACCGACTCTGCACTAAAGTTGATGGTAGGTGAGTTTTTCTGGGTTCTTGGCAAAATTGGTAAGAATCTAACATGTCAAATCTTTCATATCTAGCAGTTTTCTTCTCTGTCACACGTGTTCATTACATGCGCTATGTACATAGCTTCGGTAGCAGCACCATATATTTTTTGTTAAAGTTTGCATCTTCCTTTTATAGCCATTTGCAGCTGTTTATAACCTTTTTTCACGTGGAATACGATTACATTTCCGCATTCATATCTCATGAGCTACATGCATCCAAGGTTGCAAGCTGTGTCGGTTTAAATAGCTTGTCCCTTGTTAAGAAACTCAGGGCAATAGAAAACAAATAAATTGCCTATATAGGCAACAGGTTTACTTGTTACCGCAGAATTGCATTTGTAGGCATCACTAGGTAGCACTAGTTAATGAAATTGTAATACCATGAATATGGAGTTCAGAATATATCTTAAAAGGTTGCACCGACTTGTGTATATTGGGTGGACCTATTTGTCAGCTAATTAGTTGCCCTTTTTGTACTCAGTTTCTAGTGTCTTTTTGTTATAATGTTGGCATCCACCATGTGTCAAGCTCACTGACTCTGTTAGCTACAATGACTTGCAAGTCGTTAATTGGAGATGATAAAGAACACACCAAATGGATGAATGAGTCAATATACGGTAAAAGGATTTACTATTCTCATCAAGGTTCACCTTCTGGAATGAATTAAGGGACTTTAATGCTTTGTTAAATTTTTGTTATATTGATTGCAGTTGGAGTGAACCAAGAGCAATTTCACAAACATGTACACTATAAAGATCTTTGGGAAAAGAAAATTGTATTTGAAGGAAGTACTACCTTACATAAGTAAAAAGTCATTGGGAAAAGAAAATTGTATTTGGAGTCCTACCTTACATAAGTAAAAAGTCAAAGTCAATGTATCTAGTGTACAAGATTTTCTGCTTTGCGGAAATCTGGGAAGGGTCATAATATATGCAACTTTTTTTTTGTATTTTACAAAAAGGCTATTTTTGTAACTTGAACCTGACTATAAGATCAAAAAAGGAACAATTTTATCAATTGCTATAAGACTCAACCTCTTCTTCCTTACAGAAGTACTTAGTACAATTATGACTTCAACAGATTCCTTTTTTTGTATATGTCTTGATGGATACACACATCCTTAGGCATTAATGATTAGTGACAAACTGATTGTTATTTGCATCCGACCCTATGTGAAAGTGCATTATAGGCTTTGTGTGTTTTAACTGATTAAAACACCTTGTTTCATTGGTCCTACTAAAGATCTTACCCTTCAGACTGCTGGATAAGCGTAAGGTTTTGCTCACCATGTTGTGTTTTCTTGAGATATTCCGTTGTTGTTCATGCTTTAGCTAGTTTTAGGGTAACTGATGTCGGGGG
Source organism: Erythroxylum areolatum (assembly GCA_024520975.1). Lineage (NCBI taxonomy): Eukaryota > Viridiplantae > Streptophyta > Magnoliopsida > Malpighiales > Erythroxylaceae > Erythroxylum > Erythroxylum areolatum. The sequence goes on along the minus strand of JANIJH010000008.1, from coordinate 33,019,234 downwards.
AAATGCTGCATTGGCTGGTGTCTTTTGTAGTGGATGAAGGCCACTTATTCTGATGCTATCTCTAAAGTTTTCTGGTCCTTGGTGACAATGAAATATACTTTTGTTGTGTTTTTTAACGCCAAAAGAACAAGAAGATTGTGTGTTGAAGGTTGTCAAGTGAATTTCTTGGAGGCCTGAAGTGAATGAATTTATGATAACTTTTGTGTAGCTTATGCTAGCTTATGGTTTTTTATTCATTGAAGTCTCTAAACAATGTCCAAACAGTTTCCACGTTGCAGAATCTATTAGTGCCGTTTCCAGGTGCGAGTAGACTCAGTTTTCACCATACATACATTCAATTACCAAGGAAAGGAAGTGAGCAACGAAGGAGAAAATGACAAACGAAAATTACATGGTCTTAGTTATGTCCCTCCACACCAAACAAAGACGAGTCACAAAACAATAAAGCTTACAAACGACAAATTTATGTTAAACAGAAGTAGTTTCGAAGCAAATGAATCACAATTTAACATTCTCTCCATAGGAAATACAACTTTGAGCCTAAACTGATAAAATCTATTTACAAGCACATATTGATTTTCCTCTTCCGTTGCCATTCCCTTACAACCAGCCAACAAATCCTAAACATATCAAGAACACCAAGGTCACTCTACTCCTACCTATCCCCGAAGTCCAAAGAGGTGGAAGTGAATAAATAAATTGAGTAAAAACCTCAAAACAAAAAGAAAAATGTTGAAATCAAATTTGTTCAGCCAACTATTGTGATTTTGTCGGACTCTCAACTGGCTGCCTGCAATGAACCATCCCTCATTAACTTTAAGCTCAGACTGTTGAATCTTTCCCGTGAATATTGCCTGGAGGCCTTTCTCCAGTCTGTTCCAGCCTTCATCATCGCTGCAAACTCTTCATAACTAATTCGTCCATCCTGCAAGATTAGACAATGTGAAGTCAGCCTTCAATTAAATGATTTTAAATGAGGTTGGAATTATTAAGCGTCCAAAGATCCAACATTTGTAAGATAATCATACGAAAAGCACAGTAAGCAAAAAGGGCTGGACATGATCATCTGTAGCAGATTTGTTAGAAAGGAAGAAACCCACAAATAATTTTCAATTTTGAGTAACATGCTATACTTTAGCGAGGGATAGACCACCACTGAAATGCATGAAATAAGTGGACATCAAATTGTTTAAAAGTAATGTAAACAAGTACTCCAAAATCAGCAAAATGTTGAGTATAAATCCAAGGAACAGAGAACAAAAATGGTGGCAATAGCCTAATTATCGCTTAGACTGAAAATTTTGAAGGTCTTGTAATCATGTAAAGTAGCAGAAATAATTTTTAAGTACCATCAACTGCAACTAAAAAATCAACTATGGTCAGAACACCAGATGAGTATAAAATCAACATCCGAAGATCCTTGACCATATGCATGGGTAATACTAACCTTGTCTGTGTCTACATCTTGCATAATGGCATTAATAACATCCTCGCCACAGGTGTCAACTTCATCATTCAAGGCCTCTCGCAGCTCTTCAATCTCTATGTAGCCACTCTGGTTTCGATCAAAAAAAGCGAATGCTTTATGTAGATGCTCGTCGTTGCCCATCTTTTTAAGGTGAACCGACACAGCAACAAACTCTCCATAATTCAGAGTTCCGTCACCATCAGCATCAGCCTGTAGAAAGCATCAGAAGGTTAGTAAAATCACATATTTAAAGAAGATTAAAAACCTTGAAAAACATACTGGCACAAAACCTGTTCAATATTAAGGATAAAAACTTCAAACTTTGAAGAAAATCCACCCAAGCTAAAGGCAAAAGGCATTAAAACCCGTTGAAATTCTGACCATAACAAAGTTACTGAGCGTCTTTCTATTAATCAATTATCTGATAACAGATTCAAGGGACTACAGTGCTTTTAGAAGTAAAATGATGCTTACAGCTTCCATGAGGATTTGGAGATCTGCATCAGCAACCTGTTGACCAAGTTTCGGCAACCCATTTCTAAGTTCCTCAAGGTTAATCTTGCCTCTTTTTCCAATATCCATCATGTTAAAGGCCTCCTTTATGCCAGCCACTTCCTCTACAGACAAATGCTCAGCTATAACCTGGAAGGAAACGACTCCACATTTAGTCTCCAATCAGGAAGAAGAAATAGAGGAAAGGGACAATTAATAAGTACACACATGCATCGACCATTCATTGTCATCTATCATCACCTCAATAAATACCAGAAAGACTTAACAAGCAAATTGAGTTATTACCCTAAGAGCTCTCTTTTTGAGTTTGTTCATCATTGAAAACTGTTTGAGCCTTGTTCTCACAGTCTCACCAAGTGGGACATTTGGAGCCTTCTTTGCATTTTGTAACCAAGGATGCTCTGCAAGCAGAAGAAGAGTCAGGAGAATGGTCATACGTAGGATAAGACAAAATAAATGGCTAAAGAACACTACCAAGAACTTGCTGTGCTGTAAGCCTTAGTTTGGGATCAGGATTAAGCATTTTCTTCACCAGGTCCTTCGCATTGTCAGAAACTTTTGGCCAAGGGTCCCTCTTGAAATCAACAACAGAGCGGATAATTGCCTGTGCCACTCCTTGTTCAGTTTCTGTAAAAACAAGAACATCAATTTCATGGAGAAAGAGGTACAAGCACATTATCTGGTTCAGAAAGATCACCACCAAAAGAGTGTCAAACAATGTTTCAACAACATAGTTTAACTTTACCATATTCTCTGTGTAACACACCAATAATTAAACTGGTTTTTGTTAAAATTCAATACCTCAGGATCAGATAAGTGCACTAAAAGTAACCCAAAAAAAAAGAATAACCTGCCCAGAAAGGTGGGACTCCACAAAGGAGAATATAGAGAATAACTCCAGCACTCCAAACATCAACTTCTGGGCCATAATTGCGTTTTAGAACTTCTGGAGCCATATAGTAAGGACTTCCCACTATCTCATTGAATCTTTCACCTACAAAGAAAACAAGTCTTCAGGCACATACGAAGTTGTGCAAAAAGCATTAAACCGGCACATGTCGAGTTCCCTAAAGCATTAAGAAAATACAAATATCAGGTTGACATATGTTTAAGCTCTGTCAATGGTGTGATACCAGGTTTAAAGAAGACTGACAATCCAAAATCAATTGTCTTCAAGGGGGCCGTCTCCTTCTTATTTCCAAATAGAAAGTTCTCAGGTTTAAGGTCACGATGCATTACTCCATGCTTATGGCACATCTACATTGCAAACATATACAACAGCTAAGTAGATTATAATAGTAAAATGACTACCATTTGAATGTTCAGTCATCTCATAATATTAAACTATAAAAACTCAAGTACCTATATGAATAGCAAAACGAGCAATAAAAAAACAAGACGTGAAAGAAATGAACAAGAGATCACTTATAGAACAGAGGACATGAAAGCAAATTTGACCTAAGATAGTGCACACTTCTCAACAACTAGAAATGATAAAAATCTCCAACCTGAACAACTTCCACTATAGTCCGCATCACAGCAGCAGCTGCCCTTTCTGTGTAATGACCTCTAGCTACAATTCTATCAAACAACTCTCCTCCCTCACACAGTTCCATCACGATGTGTACAGCACTATCATCCTCATAGGTGGCCTTCAACGTCACAATGTTTGTATGCTTGGGCAGATGTTTCATTATCTCCACCTCCCTCCTGACATCCTCAATATCCACTGCAGTTCTGAGCTTCTTTTTAGAAATACTCTTGCAGGCAAATTTGTCACCTGTGTTTATATCCGTACACAAATATGTAATCCCAAATTCGCCACGGCCAAGCTCACGGCCCAGATCATAGTGAGCCGAGAGATCACGGCCGTCTGGTTCTCTCAAGACCCAGAGCCTATCTGTATCAGATCCATTACCTACCACAAAATCATCACCAAAGAAAGGATTTTGTTTGTTCTTCTTTTTGTTCTTCCCTCTGGCTTTTTTATCAGAGGGAGAATTGGGAGCAGGAGTTGCACAGCAATTGCCCATGCTCTTTCAGACCTTCAAGCTTCCAAAACACAGATAGAAGATAAGAATCTACACCAGATCCCAAAAAAAACACCGTTAATACGAAGAAAACAAAATATCCCATTTAAATTCGAAGAATGTGATATCCAAATATCATTAACAGATGATTAAAGGAAAATATAGGAAGACACAAAAGAAAGCTACCAACTTGTGAACAGAGAAAAAACCTTTGATATCTAACAAGTCCTGAAAACTCCACTTTACTAAGAAAAGGCCGATCTTTTCAGAAAAAGAACAAAAAACGATGGACTATATTAGAAATTGAAGAACAAATAAATACATCTGGAAAATGAATAACCAAGCGAAAGAGTAAGTCCATAAGCTGCAAAGAAATTCTTTTTGAGTTGAAAAGGGTGAAATCTTAAGAACCTACCTGGAATTTCGATTAAGCTGTTGACCTGGGAGGATAAGCTGAGGAAGAGTCAGATGAGATTTGGATTGAATGCAAGAACTACCAGAAAAAAAAAAAAAAGAAAGGGGGAAAGATGAAAATGGATTGTGTGAACGAAGAAGAGACAATTGGAGAGAGCGTGAAAGAAACTTCGTTTTCTTAACAGAGACTCTCTCTCCCTCTCTCTAAGTTTCTGTTTCTCTCAGATTCAACAATGAGGCCAGAAGACACAGACAGAACCCTTTCACCTTTTCTTTTCCCTCTTTTTCTTTTTCCTTTTTTTCTCTTCCCAAAATATCCAAACAAAGAGCTAGCTTTTCAGGAAATTCAAAAAGGAAAGGGAAAAAGAGAGGAAAATGGAAAAAAAAAAGCAAAACAGAACAAAAAGGACAACAGTGGGTTTTCCAATTTGGGGTTGGTTTATATTATTATATATAAACTTTCAGTTTTTAATATACAGCTTATTTGAAGAACAAGCAGACATTATTATTGCAAAATCTGGTTTGTGGACAATAGCTAGATAGAGAGGAGAAATGTAAAACAAACACCAAAAAGAGTGGAAGTCAAAAGGGACAAGAAAAACATAAGTAATGGAGGAGGTTGGGCAGCTAAGACACATCACACATTAACTACAGAGTGAATTAATGGGTTCACAAGACCATTTCAACCAAGTGACCTTTTATCAAATCCAACCAAGTGAACCTTTTATCAAATCCAAGTCCAAGCATGTTTTGTGTGGTTGGTCTAAATCAGCAACCTGGCCCTGTCCATTGTGTTTGTCTTTTTGTCCCATCCCATGTCTGTGCTCTGTGGACGGCAAATTCATATTATTTGGTAACGAACATTTATCTCCCACTCTGTAGGTTCTTTCATTCTTTGCAGCTGAGCAACTTGGTATTCATTGAACCAAGCGGTCAAAGTCAGAGCACTCCATTGGTTGACGTGCGTGCTTTGGTTTTAGTTTTAGTTTAACCACCCCATTAAAATCAAACACTGGTTCTACGAAAGGTGTTTTTCTTCCTTTTTTCAAGGAAACATCAATGAAGCTGCTTAAACTAAAACTAATTTCTTTATACCAAGTCAAGAGGACCTCAACAAACACATTATAACTAATATGCTCGGGTGTTAGAAATGCAGCTAATGTGCATGGTTGACTTTTCTGGATTGTGCTGCTTTTGAATTGATTAACAGATTCTATTCTATGCCTGGTTAAGTTTTTCAAAGTTAACTACTTTTTCTTTCACCTATTTGCCTACCAACCAAGCAATTTCCATCTAGAAGGCCAAGCTGGAACTTTTCAATGCAGAATAAAGAGTTTGGAGATCCCATCTTATTTGATACCAGTCTTTGATAATTAAATTTAAATTAAGCTTTAGGTAATAAACATAGCATTGACAAGTTTTATTATCTAAAGCTTAATTTAAATTTAATTTTTGCTGTAATACGATACTAGTGAAGTAAGACTCGTGGCCGAAGGAGTTTGCACGGTGTCCCTTTCCTTTGTTGGACCCTTTTCTTTCTGCCGCCTGTACATCTCAAAGTTTCTATCTTTCAGAATATTGGCCGGCGGCCGGCCACTGGGCAATTGTCGGTCTTTTTAATTATTATTCACTTTCCTTAGCATTACTGAATTGTCTCCAACTTGTGTGTTTGGTTTTGTTCTACCGAGGAACACGTTATTCGTACACTCATTTGAAAATACACCAACTCGTTTGGTTGGGTTGGGTTCTCATTTATCTTGCTTGATGCAGTTGCATTGCACTCATTTCCTTATCTTTTCCCGTTTATGTAGAGATGATTCGAACAATCTAGCGTATGCACTCACGTATATATTCAGCAAGACCAGCATGTAATATAATGTTTTGTCGTATGTTAGTCACTAATGTTAGTCAATCCATAGCTGATAGTAAAATGGGCTGATGCTCTGTGAGTGAGTGCAAGTTATGTTGTTATATCGTCGTTGTCGTCATCATCACATCCAATCTGAAATTCTGTAATAAAGCAAAGTTTGGAGAAGTTTGATAATGCGTAACCTTACCCTTACATAATAGATAGATTGTTATATGTAACCATAATTTATTGCATAAACATAATCACATAATTCTTTAATTCAAATCTAAAAATTTTATGTTTTACATTAAAATATATAATATGAAGTACATACCTGGATCCATGATTTTTGTTGACTCGTAAAGTGAGAAAAAAATCCTTATGAATGCTTGAATATAAAACAAAAGTGTGTGTGGGGAGAGAGAGGGTCATTTTCAAATAAAATAAGAATATGTCTTAATCATTCCCATCAAATGATAAGTTTAAAATAAAACATTATCTTACTTAATCAATATTATCTTACTTAATCAAATTGACCAATCAAAATTTAACATTTAATACTATTAAAACTATAATTATTTAATGAGTCACATATTAAATATATATAGGTTTTACATTCTCCCACTTGGCTTATTAATTGAAAAAACGATATATCATGTTTTAATAATAAATAAAACGATATATCATGTTTTAATAATAAATAAACATTTTGTGCATAAAATTTGCTAAATTCTTTAATGTTGATTATATCATAAATCATAATCAAACAAAGATACTAATAAGAGTCGCAGAGTTTTCACATCTTAACAAACTACGTAATTCCTTCTACATACTACAACATTAATGCTTTATTCAATATGATCTATAAACAAGAAATACATTAATGGTCCAACAATAATGTTTTAACTAAGGACAAATCCTATCAACATAATTTATTAAAAAATGTATACTACAAAATAGGATTAACAGAAACATAAACATAAACATAAATAAGCTCACAATGTCAAAATGCAAACATGATAAATCTCAATAATGGTTTCTCATAATACCTATTCTTTCAACATGTTCTTTAAAGAGTTTCGGTGCTAATCCTTTTGTTAAAGGATCTATAATCATATAGTTAGTGCTAATATGTTGAATAGACATTTTGTTTTTGAACTTCTTCTATAACAAACATGTAATAGCCTATCTCTATAATTAGGAGCCTAACGGTTAGATTAAGTCATATAAGTTATATCATTTGAGAATTCTTGAGGTGCATTTCATTTACATGCATAGTATTCGCATACAAACATGAATCATGATTTAGAAACATTGCAAGGATAGTATATGCACTCAATTGACGTATTCTGGGGTATGAAAGGTTTTAAGTAATTATGTTGTGATTGCGTGATTGTGTGATTGTGTATTGATTATGTCTTGAATTTTGGTTTGATGAACTACAATTAATAAATTGGAATTTATTGTTACAATTGGGTGATTGATGAAGTGATATGAGCATCTAACTTAGGATAGATGTTAAATGGCAAGACAAATTAATACGTGGTAATTTAGGTAAATTAGGCCTATGAAATAGTGACACATGGCAGTGGAATTGAGTGACAAATGGCTTAGACAATTGAGTGACAAATAGATTAGAGATTGAATGACAAGTGGCTTAAAGATTGAGTGACAAATGGACTAGGTATTTAAGTGACTTTTAGTTGCTTAAATAGAAGACATATAGCTTGGGTCTTTAATTGACAAGTGTCCAAACACTCACCATACATCTATACCCCGCGACATCCATACACATGGATGACCATCTTCTCCATTTGTTTTTGCTACACACTTTCTTCTTCTCTTTCTCACTGCCGACATACAGTTTTGCCCAAAATTCTACACCTTGCCACTCCAATATTCTGTTGTCTTCATCTTATTGCTGAAATCCCTTTTTGTTTCCACCTTAATCTTGGATTTGTGTTTATATGCTTGGAAGACTAGGTTAGCTTGATCATTGAAGAGGCTTTGAGCTAAACAAGTAAGTGATTTATTAATCTATTGTGACATATGTTGGCATAACATTCATGATGATTAATTAGGGACAAACTTGGTTGTGGTGTTGAAGATGAAGTGTGCTAGAAATTTAATGAATGGATAGGTTATTATATGGATGAATTAGATTGAGATTTAAAGTATAATGAAGGTGAATTTATGCTAAAGATAGGTGTTATTAAAGTATTCTTGAATTTGGAAAGAAAAAACCTAGGACTACATGTATAACAGTGAATGATAATTTCTATTTTGGTTTTTGATACATGAAAGATAGATAGTTTATGAGTTGCTAATTGGATAATTTTGAGTTGAATTGGAGATGAAATTGAAGTATAATTAAGGTATAATTGAGATATAATTAATGGACTATGATGAAGGTATTTTGAATTTGGTATAAGGATGTGAAAATTTGGAAATAATTGAAGGAAAATGGATAGAAAACTTTCGGATCACTCATCCCCACGATTGTGGGCAATGCTTTGAAATAGAAATTTTCTGTTTTGTGTGATTGTTGATCCAACTAAAGATAAGTCACTTTACTTTGGTCCATTTGGACTTAATTGGAGCTTGAAATGAACCTAGTTTGATGTTGGATTAATTGGTTAAGGGTTTGATAAATCTAGG
>JANIJH010000008.1:32990769-33006307 GCA_024520975.1 Erythroxylum areolatum | reverse complement strand
AATGAATTGTCTTGATATCAATGTCCTTAAATCTGAAATTTAAGAGTTGTTAAAGGTATAAAAATGTTCTTATGAATGCAAATGTGATTTAAAGGATATAAGTCATGTGAATTAGGTATGAATAAATGAGAACTGGGAAAATTGTATGAATATATAATGTTAGAAAAGGATTGGTGAATGTATGAATGGTGAATTTAGAGAAATCAAAGTTACTTAAGGCATAACCTAATTGCAAACAAGTTATGTACAAGCTATAATATTTGAATGATTAAGACTTGTGATTAAGGATATATACTCGAGAAAAGTCAATTGAGCATGCATTAGACATGACACATATACATGTGCATGGTTAAATAATTATATGATTGATCAACTTAGTAATATATGAATTATGTGTGTAAATGATTAAAGAAGCACAAATTGATCGTCAGTGTCCAGACATTGCTAGGTCATCAAGGCAATATCTTGAGCGTACAGTGAGTTATATGTGTGCTTCTGTTTGAATCGTATTTGTAGTGAGTTAACCTAGATGTTTCTCACTAAGAATGAATTTATTTTGATTAACTTTTAATTATTGAATTGTTATTTATATGAATGTGATGATTCTACACAATGTTGTTATGGGGAGTTTGATATTCGGGAATATATTGGAAGTGCTTTCTAATTATGTGTGAATAACTGGAATGTGAAAGGGACTGTGTTTTCTCTTTTGGATAGGATTGATGCTAGGATTAACAAATGGACTAATAAAAACTTTTCCTATGCTGGTAGGCTTCAATTGGTAATTTTTGTGCTTTCTTCTTTTCAAGTTTACTAGTCAACTATTTTTATTCTTCCTTCTTCCATCCTAAAGGAGATAGAGGCAAAACTTAGGAATTTTCTTTAGGCTGGGAAGGTGGACTCAAAACCCTATGCTAAGGTCAGATGGACTGACATTTGTAGATCCAAAAGGGAGGGGAGATTAGGGATCAAACTCTTACCTACATGGAATAATGCACTGCTAGGAAATAGAATCTAGATTTTGTTCAATGACAATGTAGCTATGTGGGTTAGGTGGGTTCATACCATCATTTTGAAAAGGAAGAATTTCTAGAGTGCCCAACCAACTACTAATAGTTCATGGAGTTGGAGAAAAATTTTATCAGTGAGGGAAAAAATAGGGAACTAATTCAGATTTAGGATAGGAAATGGGTGTTTCAACTTATTTTTGGCAGGATCCTTGGCACCCAAGAGGAATCCTAAAGCATTTCTCCACCTCGAAAGTGATCAATAGGTCGGAATTAAGTATGACAGCAAAAATTTCAAAAGTGATTAGAAACAATGAGTGGTGTTGGCAAGAAGTAACTGTTGAGATTTTAGAAAACCTTGAGCCCTTATAGTACCAACCGAACAGCTCAAAACCAGATAGCTTGGAATGGATAGCAGGGCCTTCAAATCAGTATACTAACACTTCAACCTACAATTTTTTGAGACCCCCAATCTAGAGAATCCCTTAGCATCAACTAGTTTGGTTTAAAAGGAACGACCCTAGGTGCTCCTTCATTTTATGGTTGGCTTTCCTTAGAAAGTTACAAACAAGGAATAGACTCCTCTATCTTCACACCCCAAATTACTGTTCTTTGTGCTTCTTGGATAATGAAACAACATAATATTTGTTCTTTAACCATTCCTTCTCAAAAACAGTATGGGCTCATTGCCTCAATCATTTCCAACTCACCCTTCCAACTCAGATAAACCTCCTGTCCATTCCCAATTGGTTGAACCAAATACCCAATTTCTGAACCTATGACCCCAATATTTTTCCTATCCTCCTAATCTCTGGAAAGAAAGAAATTCTCGAACCTTCAAAAATGAAGCTTTAGAGGTGAGGAGCTTAAACTCCAAAGTGATCTTCCATGTTATGGAGCATCTCAGCGCAAACACTGAGAGAAGGTAAAGATAGGAGCTATTATTTTTTAAACTAACAATATCTCTGCAGGTTTTTTGTTCAGGTCTGTAAAAAGGGAAATCTCTTAAACCGAAGGCAGAAGGAATCCAACCGCAAGACAAGTCTATTTCCAAATCAGTATAGCAAAGTGTTGGCAGCTAACAAACTTTCATAGAAACATCAAAGATGTGTAAGCCAAGATGATCATATAGCAAAATAGTAGAAGGCACTCCCTTCGGATGGAACTAAGATTGAAACTTGAAATTAAAGAAGTAGAAGCAAGTAGATAGTTTTGACCAAAGAAGGATGGGTGAGACTCAAGAGGGCATATAACGAAGAGCTCAGACATGGGACTAAGTTGTTAAGGGTTAAAAAGGTAACAAAGAACAAAGGAGCAAGCAAGCAACAGCTTCATCTTCCTTGGCAATTCACCGAAGAACATCCACTTGTCAACAAAATGGTAAGTGCAACTAAGAGGCTTAACTCTTGCAAGGTAGATGTGAACTTCTGGTTTTTGGCGTGGAAATGATTGTGACTTTTGGTTTCAGCTATATATATGATAGTAGAAGTTATGTATTTACTTACTATGGAACCTTGTAAATGTTTTGTGTAGCTAGTTAGATGTGCCTTCCTAAAAGGTCACTTTGGTTGGTATAATTGGGTAGGCAGGATGCAGTTGTTGGTTTGATTCTTTGGGAACTATTTTTATCGAGTTCCTTGTTCATAGCATAGTTACCTTTTTGGTCTTGGGAGGGGAAGGCCTTCAAGGCAACCCCATGGTTTGTATATAAACCCTTTTTGATTGTTTGCACCACATTACAAAACACCCTAATGTGTCATTTTCATGTCTCCTCTTGCATTGGAGCACACCAAACTCCAAATGAGAAGTTGAGAGTAATATAATTAAACATAGTGTACAATACGACCCCGTATAAGCCCCCTGTAAAAGAGCACCCTCACATGTCAACCTTATGTCTTTATTGCATAAAGGAGCAGTAAGTACCTATATTGCATAAAGGAGCAATAAGTACCTATACATATGGGACAAACACATCACCATATAGTTCTTGTGTTCACCTCCAATTATAGGTATGGTAAACTTGTGGCGGAATATACCCCCTGTTGGATTAGGTAAAGTTCTTTAAAATCTTTTAGCATAACATGAGGATGACAAGTTTGCATGCTATGTTTGTATTTAAGTGAGATATAGAAGTTAAGAGCACCCTTTTTGAATACAATCATAACATGATATTGCGTATATATAGTATTTGTCAATAGATCCATGTATAGAAGCCATATTTATTTTGGCAAAAAAATGAATTTTGAAGAGTTTATAACATGACAATAATATGGTAACATATTCTCACCATGTCTATTTCTTGTCACTTGTGTTTTTTCATTTCTATTCAATGCACTAACATAGTAGTATGTCCTTTCCGTGTCTATCCTACATTCTAAGAACTCTGACTAATGTTTTTCCATGTTATCCTTTTTTTATTAAACATTTTTTATATAGCATCTGTGTAGATCGTGTTTTTCCCTTAACATGGACCCATTTTGGTCTCTATCTTAAAACACGATGTTAATATGCTGTCATCTAAGGCTTGTATTAAACTATAATTTAATATTGCAAGATAACATTTTTCACAGATTATTTTCGTTCCCTTTTTAGTTTTCTCCCAATTCAGTCCTCCCCATTGCACTTTCTAATTGATTTTGACTCCTATTAGTTACTTTCTTCTTAATTTCTATCACCAATTAACAAGATTTTACCTAAGTACATTTTTCTTGGAGAAAAACACCAGTTTTGTAGGTAGGGTTTTTATTGGACTTTTAAAATTTTGTTATCTCTTTTCATCTCCATTTGTATGAATTCTAAGTTGTTGGATCATGACTCGACAAGCATCACCAATAGCGTAGCGTAGGTGGGAAAAAGAGCAACCTTATTTTAAAAGTTCAAGAGTTGTAGGGTATTATCATAGATTGAAGCACCTTGTTCTTATTAGGGTATTTTAATCTTGTGCTATTTAATTTATTCATATATTTATATAAATCTTATATAAATATGTGGATTAGATTTAATAAAATAAGATAAAAACTAATTAAACCAAACAAAGGAACTGATCCCATAAGTAATCACCCTAAGGAATCCTAAGTTGCAACTCCTTCCTGTAACAGATTCACTTCATGACTAAGCTTCAGCTAAATCATTACCATTCCAAAAAAGTTTGAGCTGCTACACTACATAGACTAGGAAGTTTTGGGGAGCTAGACTTAAAGGATAGTGTACGGAAGACCATCAAGTTATATATGAGAACCAGTATACCAAGAGCTGGTACTGAAGTTTATGTGCACAATCTAAGTGGATGAAAATAACAAATCATCATCCAGTTTTAGCTAGGCGATGTTTTTTGTCACTTCATTTACAATCACTTTGGTGCTCATGCTAGATTCTATAATAATGCGTACATCTATATTATGCATCCTAGTAGAATTCAAGTTCGTTGGGACTACCTAAAGGTTCATGCCACCAATTATTGGAATGTTGTGGCCTCATTGTAGCCTTATTCACCCATCAAGTCCAAATCTTTTGGCTTTCATTTTTATTAATGCAACATGTGCACAAAATGCTCATTCACTCTTTATGTGTTCGATACGATAACACAAGTATGGTAACCCATCGGAACCTATTTCTTTATCTACTACACATGTCATCGAGTTTAGACACATTTGAGTATGCTTTCGTTAAGGTCATCTGGTGCTACTTGCTTCTATCGAACTTTAATATTATTAGCAGTGGGTCCTTTATCATTTAATCGGTGAAGAGATTAGATATGTTCGATGATGAGGGGAAGTTAACAACTTTTTACACTTCCATCCTACTTACCATGGAAATCCTGAGGGCAATGATGATATGAATCTTTACTTTAATGCATGAGACCAATATTTTTTTCTAATTGGCATACCACCACAAGTAGTGGAGGATGTTTATACATGAAAGGAGCATGTAGGGGGTAAGGAACAAGAGAGAGCGTCGATACCATCCCTGGATCTGAGCCACTCCTCGGCACCCTCATCACCTACTTCAACATACATGGAGCATTCCATGCACTGATAAAGATACGCTAATGAAGTTGACACAAACATATAGGCATCGAGATCCTCCTACCACCAGTCTATCTAGTTAAGCTCATATATAAAGAGCCTAGGTAAGATGCAAAGCCCTGTTGAGAACTAGCACTTGTAAAGATGAACCTTAAGGAGGAAATCGAGAATTCTGTAGTAATGGTGGATTAAAGAGGGATCAAGCCCATAGCTAGAGTGACCGAACATGAAATTGAGAATTTTGGAGAGATTGAGCCAATTGCCATATAGTCATCATTAGGGGATTTAGTTGATATAAGTTATGAAGATGATGTGATTATATTATAGACGATGAGCCCTTACGTACTTCTATTAAATCCATTATCACAAGATTGACATTTTTTTAAAACTCAGAAGGAGAAATACACTGAAACTAAACTACAAGTCAGGAAGAAGCAACCCCTGATATATCCTCTATTAGGATAGAAGAGCAACCCACAGGCAGGTTTTGATACCAATAGATGCCAAGTGCAAGACTCTTGGCGTGATTTGCTAGCCAATCCGTAGCTCAATTAGCTTCACGGTAGATATGCCTAGCTTTCACAATCCACTCTCATTTGATGAGTTGTTGAATCCCTAGGAATAGAGTGTTGTATGGAACAAGTGATGATTCGGAGGAGGATAATAGATTAATGACTATCTGTGAGTCCACGTCGAGTTTCACCTTTCGATAACCTAGCATCCATGCAAGTTGCAAACCAGAAAAGACCCCCCACAACTCAGCACACACGGATGTACAAAAAGCTATATTCTGTGCAAAACCCCCTATCCATATCCCTGTGCTATCTAGAAGAAGTCCACCTGCTGTGGCTTGCGATATGGAAGCTGTATAAGCTCCATCAACGTTGAGACGTATCCAGTCTTATGGAAGGGAACCCCATCCAATAAGGGTCTCCTGTTCTATTCTTGGACACAATAGTGTTCTTCCTACCAATTCCCTGGCATGCATGATCGAACGGACATACTGGTGAGGGTTTAGCGGCCAGGCAACTCAAATAATGTTTTATTGCGCCATGACCACAGGAACCAATTGAGTCCATGGATGGTCTGTTGTTGTTGTATGTTGACAAAGATCTGACGATTTTTTTCCTCCCGGAAAAAATCATCAGAAATTATGCTGGTTGTTAATCCTCTCCAGAAATTACGGGCTCAACAACCGTCTCTAACAACATGCAAAATGGATTCGAGTTCTCCATATCGATGATAGGTCGGATCTGGTGAGTGCTGCCATATAGCTCTTTGTTGATTAGAGGGGAGTTTGTCCTGAGATAGAAGCCATAGGAACCTTTGAATTCTTTGTGGAGCATCCCATTTCCATAGTTTTTTTCCCAATACATGCTTTCCACTACTTTCAACCTGCCCAACTATCAAGTTATATGCAAAGTTTATGGAATATATGCCATTTTTAGATGCACCCCAAATCACGCGATCCAGACTAAATTGAAGGTATGGGGCAAGTATTCCTGCAATCGCCATGCAGATCGAGTTAGGAAGTAGGTCTTGAAAAAGATTCTAGTTCCATCCTCCACGGTCATTGACAAATTCCTTAACTGGTTGAGACAACATATGGCTAGGTATAGGAATTGTAGCTCGATCCTTGAGAGGCCCTAAGTCATGTACCCATGCTTCCTTCCAGAATTGTGTCGTTAAACCATTAGGCACCATCCATTTTAAGCCTCTAAGCACATGCTCCCATACTGAAGCTATGCCTCGCCAGACTATGGACCCTCCAGTAGCTAATAGGTAAGTGGGTAAGTTATTTCTATCAAAATATTATTTAGCCCTTAATACCTATACCCATAGTGCATCGGGATGGTTGATCAAATTCTAGCCAAGTTTTGCCAAGAAAGCATCGTTTGTTACCCAGATTTTCCTGAGACCTAACCCATTTGCCTCTTTGGGTTTACACACTGTGTCCCAATTTACTAGGCTATTCTTGCGTTTCTCCTCCTTGGATCCCCACAGGAAACAACAAATGATTCGTTCTAGGTTGTCACATAGTTGCCGACGTAGTCTCACAGTTTGCATTGTGTAGTTTAGGAGAGTTGTCAATACCGATTTGATTAATGTAGTTCTTCCGGCTAGGGATAGAAATTTGCCACGTCACCCATCGAGTTTCGTCTACACAGTGACTACTATGTACTGATATGTTCATTTTGATGTATGTTCATAAATGATCGGCACTCCAAGGTATTTGCCTAGATTTAGGGCATGTTGGTAACCCAATTTATGACTTATCTCACACGCCAAGCTATGTGGAATGTTTTTAGAGAAAAAACATTTGGTCTTTGCATTGCTCACCTTCTGGCCAGAAGCTGATCAAAAAAGATGGAGTATATGTGGAATTATCGTCACCTACATATCTTGTATTTTGGCAAAGAGGATGAGGTCGCAAAGAAGAGATGTGTGAGTGCTGGACCCCGGCGGCTGAGTCTAATTGGCTTCCATTTTCCTTCGTGTACTGCTTAATTAATCAGATGTCCCAGTCTCTCTAGGCAAAGAACAAATAAATGTGGCAATAATGGATCCCCCTGATAGATCCCTAGAGACGGTGAAAACTCCTCTGATAGCTCACCTCCCCAGTTTACTTACATGGATACGGTAGTGATGCATTTCATAATGAGAGTGATGAGTTTGTCTAGTAGTCCCGCATATGTCAACGTTTCCTTAATGAAGTCCCATTTCAAGCGATCATATGCCTTTTCAAGATCGACTTTTAAGGCAAGATAGCCTGATTTGCCTTATTTTTTCCTCATACTGTGAATAACCCCTTGTACAATTACGATGTTGTTCATAATCACTCTATGAGGAACAAAGTACATTGATTAGCTGCCACCAGTTCGGGGAGATATGTTTGGAGTCTGTTAACTATGATCTTAGCAATGACTTTCTACGTCACCGAACAAAGGCTGATTGGTCTGAAATGGGTAATGTAGGTTGGCGAAGGGAGTTTCGGTATTAATATTAAGATTGTTCAATTTATTTCTGCTTCCCAAACATCTATGTTGAATACTCGCTTGATAAAGGCCTCGATAGAGGGACCAACTATGTCCCAATGTTTCTGGAAAAATATGGCATGATATTTGTCGACTCCCAAAGCTTTGTTAGGTTCGATGTTGAATAGTGCAGTTTTTATCTCCTCCTCCTTTAGATGTGCCCCTAGATTCTCTTTGGCATGCTAATTCAGTATAGGGATATTCTCTTGTCAAGGAAGAGTTACGAAATTATGATCTTTACATGAATATAATTTCTAGAAGTATTCTTTGGCCAATGTCCGTAGCACATGCTGGTCATAAATCACTCGGCCCTCCGCTACTCATAGGCAACTGACAGTTGTTTGTCTTCTCCTATTTTTGGTCAGTACATGATAATATTTTGTGTTTCTATCACCTTGAGTTAACCACTAGGATCTAGATTGTTCATGCCAGAACAATTCTTCTTCACTTAATACTTGTTCGAGTTCATGTGTGAGGAACGTCTCCAACTGCACTAACGTTTCAGATGGTCTCACCTCCAGAGTACGCTGTATGCCTGCTAGTCTCTCCAGTAGTCTATTCTTATACCGAAAGATGTTGCCAAATACCTCTTCGTTCCATTTCCGTAGTGTTCCTGCAAACTGTCAGAGGGAGCCACTAAAATCATGAGGCTCGTATATCCATTGAGTTTGCATGAGATGACCAAATGATTCGTTTGCTAGCCATGTAGATTGAAATCTAAAAGGTTAAGAATGGTGTGGGGATTTATCTCGCTGTTGGAGTGTAATCAGGATGGGCCTGTGGTCAGATTTCATGTAGGGCAAGTGATGAACAATGGTATTGTGGAACATGTCATGCCATTCCGTAGAGCAAAATACTCTGTCCAGTCATGTCGCAATA
Organism: Erythroxylum areolatum; assembly: GCA_024520975.1. Classification (NCBI taxonomy): domain Eukaryota; kingdom Viridiplantae; phylum Streptophyta; class Magnoliopsida; order Malpighiales; family Erythroxylaceae; genus Erythroxylum; species Erythroxylum areolatum. Next base: position 32,997,361 of record JANIJH010000008.1, on the reverse strand, counting down.
GTGCCTCGGCGCCATGTGAACCGTGATCCCGCAAATCCGAGATCATGCAGCTAGCAGTTTTGAATACACGCTTGGAAAGGTTTATTGACAATTTGTTGGGTGTTAGCTCCTCCTTGTTGATCTCCATTTTCCATTTTTGCATTAAAGTCTCCACCAAGCAAACAAGCTCTCGATGTGATTCGTTGTATCTATTGTATACTCTGCCATAACCATTTTTTATGTTGGTTCTGAGGACTTGCGTAGATAGCTGCAAATATAGAGGTTGTCCCATCCTTAGTTATAAAAATGTGCACAAATTGCCAGTTGGCGGCCAGAATTTGGATCTTAACGTACTCCCTCCATAAGAGCCAAATACCCCTTAAAAAACCTACAGCTTCCACCCGGAATGACTTCTTGAATCCCAACCTGTGAATGACCTGGTCAGCCCGGCTATTGCTAATTCGGGTTTCCACTAGAACCACCAAGAAAGGTTTATATACTTTCACATAGTGTGATAACACAGGTTAAGCAGCTTGCCACCGGCTCCTTAGCAATTCCATATTAAGATAGATATGTTTGTGGATGTAGTGAAGAATACCAAGAAGTTCAGACGTGGTCGAACTTGGGCTCAGTACGACTTCCTCTACGTTGGCCATGCTTGCTTCTGTTTGGTGAGATGCTGGTTGAAGATCTGAAACCATTTCCACGTACCCTTCATCGTCGGTGTCTAGATTCGGATTCGACAATTTGGGTTGGGGAGTGAAATAATGCATGTGGGGTGTGGTCGAGTTTGGTCCACTGGTATCCCCCGTCTCCTTTACGTTGGTCTCATACTCCATCTCTTGTGTTCTGTGTAGGCGGAAATCATTGTTTAGGTAAACAATGTCCTGATGAGTAGTAATGGATACAGCTTGGTGAGAAGTCGCAACTTACATTGTGGTCAGTTTTTCGTGGGTTATAGTTATATTGCATGCATGGATTTTTGCTGATTTCCGCATATGTCGTTGGGTGCTTGTAGGTCTTGCATGGGAGCTCTATGTGAATCGTAATGTATTACCGTCTTGCCCTTAGTCACTAAACTAGATTTAGTTGGGTTTAGTTTTGGCTGTTGTGGTGTTCGAAACTACTCCTATCGCTCAGGTACAATCATCCAAACTCGTTCCTGCGGTTCTGGTTGAGATATCATGTTGATGTCTGACGCACTTGATCCGTCATCATGATCGGCAGAGATCTCCCTGTCCTTGAGTGGGATAAAGCGTGATCCAGATGGTTGCATATGTCTTGCCTCGGGGGGAGTGTCTCGCTCCTATGTTTTTGACTGCGTGTTGAATTTCCTAGCACGTCTCTGGACCTGAACCCATCGTCTATATGCAGCTTGCGGGTCCTCTCTATTCTTCTAGTTAGTGAGGTAGTCTCCTTCCCTTATGTTGTTGTGTCCGCCGTCCACTGGAGTTCCTTCGGGGGTAGGCTGTGGTTTTATTGGGCACGTCTCTGTGCTAAGTCCCACTCGCCTGCAAGAGTAGCAAATCTAAGGTAACCCTTCATACGCCACTTTAATCTCCTCACCATCTAATTCAACACGGGAAACTATTGGTTCAGTGAGATCAATATCGACAACAACTCTAGCAAATTTTCCCCTTTAAGTTTACCGTGTATTGGAATCGATTTTCACTGTATGTTCGACGAGATTTCCTAATGTCTGGAGGATAGCTGGGTGTTAACGTGATACTGGTAATTTGGGGAATCTCACCCATACGACAACTCTCGTAACTTTTCCTTGAGATGGTCGGAACTGTGGGTACCAAGGTTGCACTGCTAATGCGTGTCCTAATATTACTCAGGGTCCCTTAGTTAGGATAGTCAGGTAGTCATCTGTTTCAATGAGTTTAACTAAGAAAAAATCATTGTCCAGACCAATCACCTTCAAAGGGCCAGACAGGTTCCACATGAGCTTGAGTCGGTTTTTCAGCATTCTATAGCCAATACGCCTCCAAGTAATTTGACATACGCCTCCAAGTAATTTGACAATAACTACTTTCTCCCATTTTTTATCTAATCTGTGTTTAAAGGTAGGAGACAATTCAATTGCGTTGCCAAATGATCCTTGGACTCGGTTAATATCGTCGTCCTCAACCTCAGGCGAGGTTTCTTCAGGCCAGGAACGTTCATCTTCTTCCTCCGGTAATTTTTGTCCAATAACTACAGCACTGTAACTCATGACTGTTGGCATTGGGGTGGGTTGATCATCTCGATCGCGTAATCTAACTTTTTTGGCAATATGTCCATCGATGGGAGAATGGTTAGAGTCGTCTTGCGCAATTTCTAAACGTTGGAGCTATCCATTTTTTCTGAAAATTTGTCACTTTGAAAGAAAGGTAGAGATCACTTGCATTTATAAGACTAACAATTATTATATACTTATTATATTTTGTTCTTATTTGTCAAATATCATAACTTTTTCAAATAAAATATTAATTGAAAAATGGTTTATAAAAAAATTTGAAAGGCCTTGCTTATGTTTTATTATATTAAAGTAAATACTAGTTCTTAAATTTATTTCTCTCCCTTTGTTTGTTTACTTTCATTACTTTTGCATGATACACAAATTAATGATAATGTGCAACTTAAGTATAGGGGAGGGATTTGTTATGACTTTAGTACTTATGCATGTTGATTTCAATATGAATATCTTAATAGAGAGCAATTTTTGAAAAATTTATATACGTTAACAACATATCAATTTAGATAATCGACTATGAGTTTGATTGTCTTTGTGATTTTAAATGTTTGGGAATATAGTAATGACTTTTGATGACTAAGTTAAATTCAATTTTCTTCATGAATTTAGAGAATGGATATTTGATTTACATTATAATACTTTTTTATAAGTTATATATGCATTAAGTAAATGTGCTGAATAAAAATATGATGAGAGGTATAAATAATTGAGCATTAAATAATTCACTCCACTAGCTTCATACTAATAACAAGGTTGTAATTAAAGAGTGGTGCTAGTGTCCATTTGCAATAGTAATCTAGTTGAGTAACCGAAAGTCATTTATGACAAGGTTTTTACTCTTGCATCAAAGGGTAAGATGACTTTTCAAACTATCTTCAAGATGCTCTTGTGTTGTTTAAATTTGAAGTTTTTCTTTATGTCGATAAAAGGCATGAACATGTTCAATAGTTAAAAGTATTTGTCTCATGTATATTTATTTTATACATTATAGTGAATTTTGTGAATTAAGTTAAAGTTTGAAGAATTGTAAAGTGAATTGAGTTGGTTTATGAATTGATGGAAGCAGCTGGTTGCTTAACACTTTGATGACCTTTCCAATTAAATAAGTAGAGAATCTTGATTTATGTGCTTGATTTGTTTAATGTTTTTCTAAAATTTCCTCCTACTTATGTTAGGATAGTGAAATTGATTTGTTTGAGGATAAGCAAATGCTTAAATGTAGGGAAATTTTACAAGTGCTAGATAAACTATATATTTGGCATGAAATATGAGAGCATTAGACTTATATTTTAGGTATTTTATAAGCTTTAGTATTTAAAATAATTAATATTTTGTTATAGGTCTTATTTCAGTCTTTCAAAGGAAAAAGAGGAATTTGGAGAAGAATTTAGTCAATGTAGAACAAATTTGAGAAACTTCAAGAGAAAGACTTAGATCACGGTGGCAACAGGGTAATATGTTACTCTATATTCATAATTGCTCTATTATATTTTTAAAGGGGATTATATAATGTTGCTTTTAAGATAAGAGCATTTTATTTCTCTAGGTGATTCAGACATTCTATCATGTTCATCCCTTCATTGAAAGATGGTGAGTACTGAGTACAAAAGAATGAGAAGCAATGCTGAAAGAAATTACATCAAAAACTTAGAAAGCTAAACAACCAAATATATGAAATATATGCAATAGTTTAATCTAACTTAACATCTAGCTAGACAATTCCCAAGATTGTGCTAATTTTAAGGCTAACTTAATGCTTGTGACTGTAAAGGCATAAGTGCAATATGACTTTGTCCCATATGAGTTTGGCTACCTCTTCTTCTTTGTAAGCTAAGTTTGTGAACACCCTATTGTTTCTTTTAATCCAAACACCTATAACAGGATATGATAAAGCTATATATATTGTCCACCTATCACCTTCAGTCTTATTTGTGATTTTTTCATTCCAATTCACAATGTGGGAGGGTTTACCACTTTGCATGAAATCATTATAAATTTCCAGATTTTTTTGGAGAATATGGATTGAAAAAATAGATGGTTATATGATTTTAGCTCTCTATTGCGCATATGACATACCAATTTGAGATGCATAGATATTTTTCAAGCCTATTTAGAGCGAGACGTTTGAATTTAAAGGTAGTTTATAATGTGTAAACAACCCTGGGACAATTATTTTTATATAGACTATTTTATGCCAACCAACTTGAGGAAATAAATCTTATAGAGCAATCCACAAAAGAAGTTTATGTATTTGCCTGATGATTTTAACCTCTAAATGGTCTTATCCTTATGTTGATTTTCTATATAAACTTTAAGGAATATGACACTAAATGATTATATGGTGATTGAGCTAGAATTGATGGTTGAAATTCCTGTGCTATACTTGCATTTGATTTGATTTGGCTCTTAAAAGGTTCCAGATTACCGAATTGGGTAAAATGACTATAGAGAGTCCATAAGTCCTGCCAAAAGTTGGTTACCTCACCATTCCCTACCTGGTTGAAGCATACTTCCATTATTTTGTTCTTATGTTTTGCAATGAATTTCATGATTGGTAAGGAAATTTTGGGGATTTGAAAATTCCATAGGCAGCTATCTTTGATGTAGTATTCAAACCTACTTAGCCCATAGTGATTTTCCATCTTTGGTCAATCTTCAAACCTTTTCTAAGAGTAGTCCTTAATTCATTATTTTTATGGAAAGAATTCATAATCTTCCATACTTCCTTATTTGACAAAATTTCTCCCATTTAACCCCATTTTTTATTTTTTAAGCCTAAAAATAGGCCATAAGTAGTTTTTAAATATCCTATCAATAGTCTTTGTGATGCCTCTAGGAAAAATTAGATAGGAGGCCTGGTGAACACTAATGGAAAAGAGCACAGACTTGATTAATTGTGTTTTACCTACTAGAGATAGTTCTCGACTACTCTAACTATTTATTTAGTCATGATTCTATCAAGATAATGCACTGGTAATTATTGAAGAGTGAAACCAGAAGTTGTTGAAAGTAAAAGACTTATGTTATTGGCACTTGTTGAGACATATAAAGCTCTCTTGTTTTGATTAATGCATAAGCTTGACATCCTTTTAAACATCTTAAGAGTTTTGACTAAAGAGAAGACTGAGTTATAATCAGCCTTGGAGAAGAGAAACACATCATTTACAAAGGTTAAGCATAGGATTTTTAATTTTTTGTACTTGGGCATGATATTTAAACATTTGGTTTCTCTCAATGACACTTCTTAGAAGTTTGTTTAAGACTTCCATAAATAATGAGAAAATTTAAGGGGAAATGAGATTCCCTTGCCTAATTCCTCTTACACCTTCAATTAAACTAGATGACCAACACATCAAAGGTGATAATTGTTATGCATTCGTGGATCCAGACTATGAAGTTACTGGGAAATTCTAGAGCAATCAAAATGTTATGATGATAGACCACTCAACAGTATCATATGCATTTTAGAAGTCAACTTTTAATGCATAATTCTTATGAACTCTTTTTCTAATGTAATACTTGAAAAGCTCTTAAACAATTATGATGTTATCTTTTATACTTCTACCGAGTATCTATGCACCTTGTATTTGATTAATATGATTTGGTAGCAATGATTTTAACTTCTCAGCTAATTTTTTGGCAATAATTTTGTAAAACATGTTCAACTTATATTTTCCAACATAGGGGAAGTACATGCTTGTTTTATTCCCTATGTTAGCAGTGATTTGTACATAAAAATTCTAGAAATGTAAGTGAAATAACACGATAGTTGAACTGTCCTATATTAGGGTAATATTGGGTTAAAAAAAATAAGGTTTCACATATTTAAAAAGAAAGTGGCTAAAACTAAAAGGAAAGTTTTTCTTAAACAAGAAAGAGAATTATTAGCCATTAGAAAAGTAATTGGAGCCTAAAAGAATCACAATGGGTAAAGAAATAAGAAATTCATTAAGATTTAACAAAAACTTTAAAGATTTAAAAACCATGATGATATTTTCTTTTTCTTTTATTCTTTCTTTTTTGGTGTTGTTTTTGTTTGTTTTATTATTAACTAATTAGGATATAGATCTAGGTGGGATGGAACTTAAGACTTGATGTTTTGATTTGAAGCTTTGATTTAATGAAATTTCTAGCTTTCTTAAGATTTGTTCATGCTTTTATTGTTGGGCCCCAAAATTTTTTTTTTTTATATATTTGAATTATTTATTTATTTATTTATGGATTTATTCGTTAATTATTTTTTTTTATATAATTATTTTGCCTTAATTGATTTAATTATGTGTTTGTATAATTATTTTTATGTTGGGCTTGGAATTAGAAATTAGAAATTAATTGAAGGCTTGGATTTAGTGTTGGAAAGAATGGGCTTTATGG
>JANIJH010000008.1:32906906-32920152 GCA_024520975.1 Erythroxylum areolatum | reverse complement strand
AAGGAGTCTTAATAGCACAAGTAGTTCAACTGATCCAATTGCCATTGATAATATTGATCTTTTGACGGATTAGGTTTCTAAAGAACTCAATTTAGTTGATGTGAATGGTTTGGATTTAGAAGATAATCTTGAATAGGAAAGCATTGACATGTTATTTGATGCACTAAATTTGAATGATAATGATGAAGAAGCTATTTTCAATTATGAGGATTTTGTACCAAATGACACTGGGTCAGTGCAGTTCTAGCGGATATCCTCCTATTGACAATTGAATTCTAGGTTTTTGTTTTTCATCTTCTTTTAATTTTACTTATATTTGATGTTTATGTTAAATTCTATATATGTAATGTAACTGTAATGCTTTTGTTTTAGGTTTAACTTATACTTGATTGTTTCTTCGTCATCAAATCTTTTTGTAAATTGTTTAAGGATATTTATTTTTTTATTGGATATTTTGAATTTTTAATGTAATATTATTTATCAAAATGATGAAATTGTATTATTGTAATATTTTAAATACTTTGTATTATTCTTAATTTTATATTTGTATGATAATGATTGTCTTTGTTTATATTAATTGTGGTTATTATTTATATGTGAAATATTTAAAAATTATTATTATTTCATATTAATTGTCATTATTATTTATTATTATGATTTTTGAAAATATAGTTGATGGAAACAGTAAACTAGTAAAATATACAATACAACTGTATAATATACCAACATAATATTTTGCAAATTTAAAAAATAAATTTAAAAATTTAAAAAATTATTCAAAATGATGTCTAATACTGATATAATATATTACTAGAACTTAATTTAGTAGCAAATTTAATACGGTGTTCATGCCGAGGTACCAAAAATAGTGAAAAACACGCACAAAACATAAGAACAGCAGAAAACGTTAAAACATAAGAAAAGCAGAAACGTTAAACAGAAGAAAATTGGGGAGACAAAGTGAGAGAGAGAGAGATGAAGAAATCGGGAGGAGTAGACAAGAAAAGGGTGCGAAGATCGTCGGCAGCCGTCCAAAACGGCACCAGAGATCCCAACTCTGATACCCCACCTAGGGTTTGTATTGCCTTTTCTTCGTTTGATCTAGGGTTATTTTTTCTTTCCATCCCTTTGCATTTGATTTGACGGGGCGAGTTGATAATGTGACTTTTTTGTGGGGTTTTGAGCATTAATGTATACTTGATTATGTTTTGAAAGGCTTGACGTCAACTAGTCGATTTTGTGAATCTTGTTATTCTAAAAGTTTTGTTCTTTTCCACGTTTTTTTTAAATTTCATCATGTTTTCTTTAATTGCATTGAACTAGTAACAATGCAGTTGGAGTTGAGATTTCATGTGATTATGTGCTTTGTTTGGTCTGCATTGTCTGGTAACTGGTATAATAAAATGCCGGAAAAAAGGAATAAAAGAAAGAGTTTATGCAAGGTGGAGTCCATTAAATTCTGTGTTTAGTTTGCAGTTTGAAAAGTTGAATTGTAAAATTGAATCTTGGTTATACTTAATTATCGGCTAGAGTTCGTGATTTCAACTGTTTGCTTCTATTGCTTTTGTGTTAATTCGTCTCTCTTTCACTACATTCTCGGGATTGACTGATTGATTTTCCACTGCCCCTGTTTGTTTTTCTGTTTAGAAGCAAGCTGCAAAGAAGGATGTATTTCAATTGTTTGCAGAGAAGGTTAGAGACAACAAAGATTTGGTGTCTCGTTGGGCTGTTTTACAGGAGACACGTGTTGAGTATTTTAGAGGGAAGGATTTCGTTAGTTTTCTAAAAAATCATCCAGAGGTCAAAGATATATTGGAATCGGACAAGAATTTGGAGGTTGAAGAAATTGCAAACACTTTACTAAGAAGGAATCTTTTGGTGCGCTGCGATCGAGTGGTCAAAACTGTTCGTCCTGGGAAGAAGAAGTTATCTACCTGGCCAGCACATTTGGAGATATTCCCTGTATGCTATTTGTTTTCGAAAGTTTAGGTGCTTTGAATTATCCTCTTAACTTCTGATTTTATTTACTGCATATATCTTTTAGGAGCAAGTCTTCTCCGAACATGATGCTTTCTTTGCTTGGACATTTGTAAAGCGACATCCACTTTGGCAGACACTTCTCTCATTTTTCTGGCCTGTTTTAACTCTGGCAATTTGCTTGTTTCCTGTATATCCCCATCAGTGCAAACTAATAATTCTGTACTCATGTGCTGGGGTTCTTCTGCTTATTCTATCCCTGCTCTTAGGTAAGGAAACGAGTTCTTGTTTATTCTTCAGTTATTTCCTCCTGTTTCTCATTCCCTGGATACAGTTGGCTAGATATGTTTGATAAATTATTACCATTACATGCCCGTAGAACACTTGTGTTATTATATTTGGGATATTTTACTAGTTTAACAACACCAGCATTCATCTCAACTAAATTTTTGTATTTTTGTTATTTTCCTCCTCAAACTTCTTATTTTTTCTTGTTGGCAATTTCAAGTGGGTGATTGGCAAACAAATTTGAGCAAGGAAGAGTATAGAGGAGTTTGATATATAGTTGAGTTGTTCTAAACTATTCAGGCTCAGGCTTTAAGGTCTGATTCATATAAAGTTCCCTTTTTCATATGTCTTGCCCACTGTCTTGCTTGTCCTTTCTACTTTTTGTCATTTAGAAATTGCTCAATCTCCCTCCTTTGGGTACTTTACATCTCTGAAGGACCAGGTGCTAACAACAAGATAGCAATGCCTAAACCTTTTACAACCTTGAATATGGTTACTGGATAATTAATATGCCTGTGCATGTCTATAGATGGTTTTAAATGTCGTTGTATTTTGTGATTTTTCTACGAGTTCATTATCTTGCACTTGTGAGCTCCCATAGAACAATTGACTAATAGCTTCTGATACAATATAGTACAGAATTATGAAATTTGTGGGGTCATTGATGTCTTCTGTCTAATTTGCAGTGAGGGCTGCAGTATTTGGCACTTTATATATAGTTCTTGGAAAGCGTATTTGGTTTTTCCCCAACATTCTTGCTGAAGAAGCCACATTGCGAGAACTATTCCGATTCTGGCCAAAAAAAGATGAGGAGGAGCGACCTACATGGACTAAGAGAGTTTTCTATGCAGTAACAGCTGTGCTGGTCATATTTCTGCTGAGGCACCATGCTCCCGATGAAGCTGCTAGAGCTAGGTCAGTTCTCTCCACACATTATTACAGTCAATACCATTTCTGTTGTATGAGGTTGAATTCATTATATTTACCAGCAATAGTTCTAAAAATTCTGAGGACAGATAGTTTATATATATGTATATATATAGATGATGTAAGTTAGTAATCATATTATGTATTCTATTTTTTATTTCTTCTTTTGTTATAACAAGAACTTAGTCTCTTAGAAGCCCTTTGCCCGGGTTCTCTCCCTTTTCATTCATTTCCTTTCTTTCACTGAACAATTGTCGCATGTATTTATCAAATGCTATAGTATTTTTTAAGTACTCAACATTTATGAGTGCCACTATATTCTTGCAGGTATCAGAAGCGCATGTACAACATAATTGATGATGTTCTTGAGTGGTCTCCAAGATTAGCACTATCAGGCATGATGGAGAAGCAGAATAATGTGGAGAATGCCACAGAGGCCAACAGCACTTCTGCTAATGGGAGTAAAACTAGTACAGAAAGAGTTCATCCAGCAAATGGCTCCGGGGAAACCCTTTCAGAGCAACATGCCGATGAAGATGGAAACACAGGGGACAGTGATCCAGAATATTATCAAGAGAGTATATGATGGTAGACAATCCCCAATAGCAAGTAGAAGACGTATACGACTCCTTTTTCAACTGGGTTTTCATCCTTAATTTTGAGTGTAAAACAGTGTAATCAAACAAGAATAATAGCTGGTTCATCCTTCCCAACATTAATAGGATCTGGCAGAATAGATTACAATGTCAATTTAGTGATGTTTGTCATAGATGGAATTTTATATTTATCATGTATTAAGTTTTTTTATGCACGCAACAAAATGCCAGCCCATAGTAATTAATATCTTTTTCCCTAGAGATCGTATATTAGCGCGAGCAAAATGTTCCTTTAGTCAGTTGAGTTTTACCATCTTAATGGGAGATTCATAGACGAGGACTATCATGGGTACATGGAATCTGACTGCTTGAAAGTTCAATGATATGGAAGGATCTTCCAAGCGGAGGAATGAAAATTCAACTTCAAACAGGTTTTACTCCAACAAATATGACTTCCAGCTTCTAAACTGTCCACGGAAGAGGGATATAAACTATTCAAACAAGAGACTTTCTAGGTTAAGCTGACGACTTTTGCCAGTTCGATTATATCCTGCAGTGCTTCAACTCAAGTACATTTAACACTTCCTATGTACAGAAGAAGGAGAAGCAGAGAAAAAGGAAAAAAAAAAAAAACCAAGGGATGTTGACAGTGATGGCGCGAAGCATTGACGCTAATAGGCACAATATAGCCAACCAATGGATCGACCATCTCTTTCCCTCTGTTCATCCACATTACACACAAGAAAACGAAGCCAAGAATGAATTGCCGCCTGGCAATAAGTGGTCACCAGACATGACGGGATTCGCCCACTCACTGGGTAAATCGAATCTTCTGACTGGGCATCTACTTAGAAGAAACGGTTCATTGGATGGTGAGAGGCCTCTGTGAGGCCTGCTTAGAAGAGATGCTACCCCGTTCTTGACCCGAACAGTCTCCATCTTCTTGTCCAGCCAACTGTGAATGATACGCTGATGTCTGCCTGCCATTGTGACACTGGTAAAGGCTATCATCGTTCAGACAGTTCCGTGGTTCAAAAGTGTCACGATTTTGGTAGGCTCTTGCTTCTTGCTTATCATTGGAGTAATTCCAAGTTCCCGTGGAATCAGAAGGTAAGGGCTCAGACCCTGTTGAACTCCCAGACTGAGATGACAGAGCTGGGTGAGAACCGTCAATCTTTCCAGAAACTGCCTGCTTAGAAGTACCATCATTAGTTTTCTTTGCAAAACGCCCTCCAGTACCCCTTGCCCTTTTCATAGCATGCTGGTGTCGGGATTCATGAAGATATGGCTTGAAAGAGTGAAAATAAGCAGAATTTAGATTATTAGTCAGCAATAACTCATTCTCTTGTCATCAACAAATATTTGACTAAGTGAGACACAGCATAAGGTTTTAAAAAGTAACTATTAGTAAAAGTTGAAGGCAACATATTGTCGAGCAATAACAGTCAAATGTCCTCAAAAAACATGTCAGACCTAAACTGACTATAGAATGAATAATTTTGTGTCCATTTGTTACTTTGTGTTCCCAGCCAAGAACATTTGAGTAAATAAGTGGCAAAAGGAAACAAAGCTTGAAAGTTGCAAATCACTACCTTTCTCACTTTTATGAGCTTCTTCTCCACCTCTGCCTTTGCACGTGCCTGTCTTCTTCTCAGGATCCCTTGGTATTGTTTGGCATTGACATAAACAGGTTCCTGGGCCATCTCAAGGGGCAAAGCCATTCTAGCATGAGGTACTCCAATCATATGAGGGTAACCCTGACCATGTCAACATTATTTTCCTAGGTAAACACTCAGAAAATTTAAATTAATAAAAAAGGGAAAATTTTGTATTCTTAGGAGAGTTTCTACATATTTAAATATTAAAAATATCTTTAACGATAAAAGCATGGAGGACAAGGAATTATCTCATATACCATATGCTGATGTCCATAAGCTGCCATCATTTGCCCGTAATATGGATCCTGGTATGGATTTGACGCACATGCCTGCAAAAGTGTTGCAACAAAACTAGGAACCCATTCCATAAAGAAAGATTGAGTTTGTTGATTCTACAAACTATGGAGTTTTGAGTCTACAAAATCAATTATGAGCATAAGATCCAAAGAAAGATTTCTTTTCGATATTTCTTTTCAATTTTAGGTTTTTTTCTGGGGGATGGGACGAATTGTTAGTCGGAAGGAAGCACTTACAATAGAGTGACCAACAAGTTCAAACTGTGGAGGTTGTGCAATGGAGTCATCATACATCGTTGCCACACTCAAAGAAGCATGCTGCAGGTTTCGGTGCTCTTGACCATGTGCCAGCAGTTATTAAACGCAACATATTCATTAGCAAAGTTTTTGTAGGAAAAGATGAACTTTTTAATGAAGTTACAAAGAAGTTTTCCATGGCTGAAAATCAATCACAAAGTAATGACTACAACCAGGTCCACAGACCAATATTTTGAACAAGTCCAACACCAGTGACAAACATGATTCAGACAAGAAAAAAGAAAACTACAAGAAGATATGGGAGTACTTTGAAAAGGTTGCTGGAATGAAAATGATCAACAGAATCATATAAATTATGCATATTTTATTAATTCTCTATTTACATGGATCACATGCAATGACTATTATCCACAGAAAACAAAAAATAAACGGGAATTCCATGCACTTTATAGCATCACATAGTTAGAAGTACCAGATTGTGAAGATGCAGTATTATGTGATTCCTTTGTGGCATCATCATCTTCTTCATTCAGTCTACCATTAGACAAAGATTGATCACCATTTGACTCCGAATCATTTGGGCACTCTGGTGAGGATATAGCATTATAGCCAGTACCCCGCCACCACTCTTCGGAATGAACTGCATATTGTCCAACTGCTTCTCGATCTGCCTCTCGTCGATTTGAACTGTCAGACTTTGACAGCATGCCTTCAAATTGTTTCAAGCAACTCCTAATTTCTGACATAGCAAAAAAAAAAAAAGCCTAATTATAGATCACAACAAGAGATTAACAGAAAAATAGCAACAACAGGCCCAAGGGGCCAAGATGGGGAAGTACAGGTAAGTCAAAAGAAGATCACATAGAGCAGGCTCAGCTGCAAAGCAATATGGATGAAGCTCATAGTCATTAGTTCCCAAAAACACTAATTTCCCTGCTACTGAGACACCTTACACCAAACAAAAGAATTATGTACAAATACCCCAAGAAGGGGGGACAACTGGGGTCGATTTACAGTAATAAAGAATGACTTCTACAAGATAAGATAAATCCAGAGCATCCTAGGCAGGACGCATTGACAAAGTTTTAACATATTGACTCCGCTGCTATTTAACATCATCCTACGCACCAAAAGACATAGTGTCACCAATTTTCAGAAAACATTCACTTACCCACGTTTCCTACAGTTGTAACTGGACTTTTTTTCTACCAGACACAAATAACGGGATTACGTTACCAACCTTTCTCCAGTCATTCCACAAAAGAAAAGTCAAAATATCTCTGGATAAGTTTGTTTTAATTATAGGTAACATTGAAGACCAGCTATTCCTATAAAGAAACGAGTACTTCCTAATCCCTTGTTTTTGGCTTTTGGAATCAACCACATAATCAACTAAAATGTTTGACTTTTAGCACTGAAGCGAACTCACATGCATATTACCAAGTCCTCCTTAAGTTCCCGATCTGCAACTCCAATTTATTTCACAGTTCCGAGAAGATTAGTTAATTACCATTAATGCAACAAAAGTTACAACAGTTCTCCAAAATTTTCAAGAAGAAAGACGATCAAATTGACTTTCACAGACAACCAAAAAGTCGAAGAGTTGGAAACTTTCAACTCTACAAATACGAAATCAATGTCTTAACTCCCCACTTGCAGCCACAAATCTCCACAATCAGCCAAACCCATCATCCGCCGCATCTCAAATTATTTTCCCAATTCAATCCCTCAGAAATCCAAAAACAATTCCTTTATCCCAAAAACCGACAAATACACATGCAGACGGATCAAAGAAGCAATGAAGACAGCCAAAGAAACTTAAGAATCAGGCGAAAATCACATAATTCTTAGCACATAAAAAAAACTCACCTAGGTTTTCGAAAACAAAACCGTGTGAAAGATATACACAAATATAAAGAGTGAAATTAAGCAAACAAAAGGGCAGTGGAAACGACACTTACAGTTAACGGAAAAAGAAAAGTGAGGGTGGGGGGGACAAAACCCTAGATTTCGGGGGAATAATCGGGAAGTGGAATGAGAGTCGGTGATGGTTTGTAAAGCGATTAATTCCTTGTGTGCAGGAAAAAAAAAAAAAAAGGACAGGGAAGGATGAAGCGAAAATTCCAAAACGAAGCTCTTTGGGGTTTCGCTTATTTGAACTCAAAACTGTTGTAACTCGTGACCAGAAGGAGGGAGACAGAGAGAGAGAGAGAGAGTATGACTGATGGCCGTAGGTTGCTGTTCCACGTAGGCTGGTTTCTGGCTACTTGCCTGCCCGGTTCTTGAATATTATAAATAAAAAACTTTTTTAATATTAAAATAATTATAAATATCAATTTATTCTGAGTATTTCAAATAATAAAAATTATTTAAAAACAATTAAAGAGTGAAAAATACCCTTTGAAGACCAAAAGTGAAGTCCCTCCAAGTCTCACGATCTCTTCAATGCTCGTACGTACACAGGCAATGAGGTTCTCATTACTTTGTGTCAATGTCACGCTTTGTGTGAGAACAAATCTTATCTCGATTTCAATCTGGAGGAGAGGATAGTGCCTTGCTGTTCGATTTTATAAATTATGATGTCGTCAAAAGGACATTAGTTTTTACATCTTTTTTAGAGAACTTAAAAGAAAATTGTTTAGAGGTCTAATTTTTTCATGTTAATAGTAACATAAAAGAGCAAGTTTAATTGCCAATCCATATCATCTACCCTAGTAATAATATTTAATAAGATTGACCCATAAATATAGTTGATTAATTCATTTTATTAGCTCTGATTATTATTAAAAAAGAAACGAAATTTAAAATTTAGAATATAAAATATAATTTTCATAAATATAAACAAAATAAGTTTATTTTATCCAAATTACTTACAAATATATGTTATTTATGTTAAAATATTAAGTAATAATAATAAGTGATTCTCATGTTACTTATATTTTTTTAGAAAATGATCAAATTGTATTAACACTAACAAATGTTAGTTCAACACTACAATGAATTCAATGAAGCTGACTATCCATCAGTTTCCAGCATGATTAGAAAAGTTAACTAGAGATAAAAATATTTCAGATCAGTTACAAGATCAATATAACATATTAATTATAAGTTTCATATGTTTTTATTGTCAAGTGAGTAAATTTTGTGATTTTTGCAATAACAACAGCTCTAATCTAGTTAAAAATCTTTATGGCTAGCTGGTTCTTGTCTTTTACAATCTTCTTGAACAATTTGTTATTTCTTTCTTTCCAAATACTATAAATGGTGGTGGTAAGTGTCACTTTTGAGTAATATGACATTTTGTTTTCCAAGTTTTGTGTGGTTGATGTTCAAAGATTTCTCTTAATCGTATGTGTAATTGTTCACAGCTAACATATGAAGAATTCTGCTCCAAACTTTTTTTTAAATATTTGTATTAAAAGAAAAGGGGATTTTTTATCTTCGGAAGTTGATTTATTGGTGTTAAACCATCTACTCTTAGACCTAATCTTATTTTTAATCACTAGCCAAGTGATTAGTGAGGCTTTTGTTTCCACATAAGCATATAGCAAGGAACATCAACTAATCTACTTGTGATCATTCTTTGATAGGATTCATTTGTGAATCTTTCGCTCGAAATGGGAGTCCAAATGATGAGTTCTTCATGATTCCTTTCGATCAATTGTGGTAAGCGTTCAACAAGTGAATGAAGAAGAGATTTTGGATTATTTATCTAGTATATCCAATTTTAGATCTTTGACGATAGAAATGTGTCAATAATAATAAATATGGATGGTGAAGTCTCATATTAAAAGTTGAGGTTGAATAACATAAGTCAAGCTCGATCAAGTTCTGGATTGAGGTTGAATTGCCTGTAAGAGGCTTTAAATAGCACACAAACAACTTCCAACCAACACAATTTATTATTGATCCTAACTATAATAATAGTCAAATAAGTTATTTAATATGCTATTTGATTACTAGATTAATGAATTAGTAATTCTTGACGTGGCTATTTATCCAATCACAAATTTCCAAGAATGAAATAAAACAAGAGCTCATTTTTTGTAATTCCCTCCATGAAAGGTTTTGGAACAAAATTGTCAATGCGAAGACTAAAAATGCTATTGAAACGTCAATTTGCTTTTCTTCAAAGCTTCAACCCTGGAGTGAAGTTAAGGTGGGGACAGGTGATGAGGGCTGCCGGTCAGGGTGGTTTGTGGTACTAATGACGTGTAACATTGGTCTGACGAAATAAATAAAAAATGGTCCTAATAATTTAAATAACCAGAGAGAAATTTGAGGCCCACGTGACACGCACTTGACGGGCAAATTACTGGAAACGCGTGGCTCGAAGATGGGGACCTTACACGAAAGGCACATCTGACAGAGGAACATATGCCACGTGGGATGTCAACTTCACGCTTTAATAATTAATTAATAATTTGTGTATAGAGTAACTGCAGGTGTCATGAGCTTGTCTCACAGCCATTTTCTATGCTGTTTGACAAATCATACGGTAGATGCGATCGATGGGCTCTGATTCTGATATAATCACGTACGTCTGTTTATTTTTTATATGTTAAGAATCTGCTTTGGTGGCAGTAGTAGATAAAATATGTGTGATGGGCCTATATAACCACATCATATAGGCCTGGGAAAGAGTTCCTGTTTCGGTCTAAACAAACTACTCTTGGATGTGATACCTTTCTTCGCTTTTAACTTAAAATACATTAACCAACATCAAGTCACCAATCCAAAAAGCCTTTGTTGGACAATCAAATGTACTCGACCACATGTAATAAAGGGTGACGAAAATGTATATTGCACTTGCGTTTGATTATTTCTTTACTGGCAACTCTACTCTCCTACTTCCTTTCCACGGGATGTTAATTGTCGTGACAATTGATTTGTGACCTTATCAGTTTAATTCTTTGTTGTCATTTGCTAAAGAGATTTGTATAGTAGAGGGACCAAACGAAAGCCACTTTGTCAAAGATACAATATCTCCATCCAAAACCTTACAGTAATAGGTCTCTTTCTATCATGAGAAAACTTCACTTATGAATTTCCATCTCCCTTTATCTCAAGTAAATCCATCAACGTCGGGTTAGCTTCTCTTCAACCTATGACTAAGGCGAAGCTATTTTAGTAACTTCATAAATTAGCGCTTATCTGGCCTAAATCTATGAATCTTTATTTATTGGATTTCACCAAATTATCTGGTCAGAATATTACAAAGTCATTGTAATTTAAATGCCCATGTAGAGCTGCATATGCCTCTGTATATGACATATGCGATCGTGTATGGGATTGTGTTGTAGGAAAATTTCGGTCTGTACATCATATACACATGGTGTGGAAAACAAAAAAAATTATTTTGGGACTTTCCCGAAGTTCAGGATTTATATGCCTATACAAGGAAATACCATTAAACCTAGCTAAAAATCCCCAATTCACCTACATGTTCATAGCATATATATATATATATAGGAATTCATGACATTTACACAATCAATCATTCATATAATGACCATATACCTTGTGTGTAGTCTCTTTCATTCTTCGATCTTTAACTCATTAGGTTGTCACAAACCACAATGACCAAATTAGACCGTCTCTAACGGTATCTACGTAGAGATCGGAGAAACTAACTACATCAAACTCTTTGATCCAGAAATGACTAGAATAAAGACAAGAGTGCTAGCTATCTTCTTTGTTCTATGGAGATCAAAACCGTGAAAGAGAATGAAGAGGAAGAAGATGAGAAAGATGAGGAGAATGACATGAGAATTGTGAAGATTGCTTACTTAACCATTTTCACGATTATCATCATCTTACTTTTTTTTGTTTTTTGTGTTTTTGTCTTTTATCATTTAAAGACAATAAAGACATCCCCTTTTAAAGAAGTCTCTCTCATCTTCCCTGAGGTGCTCCAGTCATATCACCGAGTCCTAGGTGTGAACAAAACATCGGAGAGCTGTTTCAGCAATATCGATGTCGCAATCTCATCGGAATATATNNNNTGTGATACGAAACCCTAGCCACCATCCGAGAGAAAAATTGTGCGGCATTCAGAAAGAGTTTCAGGACGTGCTAGCACACGATAGCCGCAGCTCGGATCGTGCATACTCGTGTGGATACCGGTTGAGGAAATTCACGTGTAGCATTGTCTACGAATCTGAAAAAGCAACCACCAATCCCTGAAAAAGGTATTTTTGCGCATCCTATATGTTTTCAGTTATACATTGTGTTGTGTTATGGTTTTTTTCGCAGCATATTGTGAATACTCGGGCCATACGCTATCCAACGTAAGTTACTCTTATGCGTGTGACCCATTAGATTCCCGGTTATGTTGGCCACTTGGATTAATACTTAATCCAAGTAAGTCATGAGTAGCGTCTAGTAACACATCATGGCTCTTAATTAACTAGAAAGTAAGTGGTTTGACGAATGAACTCATGCTCGTCACGAACCATCTCACAATCCCTCCTATAGATAATTTTTGTACAATTCGTCGTTTCACCATGCTATGCCCCACTTGATTATGAGTATAGGCAAAGTGTCAACTCTCACTAGATTGACCTAGCCCAAGTGATATTGGTTCTCGTCTTGGGACTCATTACTCTATATGTCAATGAAGACGTTCTTAATAACACATGTACTTCAACCAGAGATTTCCATGTAATGTCTTTGATAAGAGGCCGTCGGTATCATTTTTTGCTATCACAGAGGTGGTGAATCCTCTATTAGCTACTCAATTACCTTCGAATGTCTGAAGCTATACCCAATTATCATCCTATGAGCGACCTCTGTAAGGCAACAAGGAATAGAGTCAAAGCACAGAATCAGTATCCAACATATCTTTGAGTACCTCAAGTTTAAGAATACTTACACCATTGCTATGATAAGATTATCATTGACATTAAAATAGAACATCCATATGATGATCTCATGATAGGTCATCCAATGTACTTACTAAGAATCCACATCTCAATTATAAACATCTCATGTTTATAATTTTTTAGATCCACTGTTTGATTAAATCAAGGAGTTTGACATGTGCTAGTCTATTCGAATAAATGACGTCCAGTCTCATTAATCCTATGACTAGGGATAATTTAGATACTGACATAATTCCACATGATACGAATCTCAATAGATCAATATCAATTTATAATAATGAACACCAAATTAATGAAATATGCCTTTCTTTATTATTGAAAATAAAGTCTATACATAACTTTATACAAAAAGCGCTAAAGGC
>JANIJH010000008.1:32817280-32832657 GCA_024520975.1 Erythroxylum areolatum | reverse complement strand
TTGTTCACATCAAACCTTAAACATAATCATTCAAATTCATAAATTTTCTCTTCCTTTACACATGACTAAGTCACCTCCATGTCCTCGTTTAATGTCAAATTACAATTCACAAACCTGAGAAAAGTTCGGGGTCTAACAGAGGAATTGCAATAAGATCCTATCTATAACATCCAACAATGGTGTAGTGCTACAGACACAACAGGAAATCCAAGAGGAGGCAATGAAGTTCTTTAAAGACCTTGTAGGTAATCCAAACAGTGCTAATGCAACAGTTGAAGAACTCATATCCCTATCCCTGAATCAAATCTCACAAAGTGACTCAAAGCTTCTTACAAAATTAGTAGAAAATACAAAAATTGAAGCTGTAGTTTTTGATATGGAAAGATCTAAAGCCTCTAGACCTGATGACTTTAATGGGTATTTCTATCAAAAAGCTTGGAGAGAAGTATGATCCTTTGTGATATAAGCAGTCAAGGAATTTTTCTCCTAGGGGACTCTCCTTAAAGAGATCAACAGAACCTTTGTCTGTTTGATTCCTAAATGCTCCAACCCTACTCATTTTGGGGAATTCAGACCAATTGCGTACACTAACTTTCTCTATAAGGTTATCTCCAAAATACTCGCTACAAAACTGAAGAAAATCCTAGCTCAACTGATCAGTAATAACCAAGGTGCATTCCTCCAAGGCAGACATATAGGAGACAACATCCTTATTGTCCAAGAACTCCTAAAAGGCTATTCTAGATTGAACTATTCTCCAAATTGTATAATTAAGGTTGATTTTCATAAACCATAAGACAATGTAAGTTAGGATTTTCTATGGACATTATTGACGACCCACATATTTCCTTCTAAATTTATCAAGTGGAACAAAGAATGTATTTCATCCTCCTCCTTGGCTATCTTGATCAATGGCACTCCTACCACGTCATTCAAGGCAGCAAGAGGTCTAAGACAAGGAGACTCCTTATCCCCTTACCTCTTCATTTTGTGTAATGAGACTCTCAATGCTCTTATCAAGCAATAAGTGCTGAAAAATCCAAAATTCAAATACCATGTAAAGTGCAAGAAGATTAGTTTGACTAACCTATGTTTTGTAAATGATCTACTTTTATTTTACAGGGCCACGAAGGACTCCATACAAAGTTATATGGAAGCTCTTAATAAATTTAAACAATTCTCAGTTCTACAATTCAATCCAATAAAGAGCCATTTCCTATTATCCAATAAAGTGACTACATTGGGTCCTCTCATCTCTCAATCAACAGGAATGTCATTCAAACATGCTCCTCTGTTGTATCTTAGACTACCAGTCTCCACTAAAAGACTTACTTATGCAGAATGTATTCCACTTTTAAAGAAGATTCAAAAGAGAACTAGTTCTTAGGTAAACAAGTCTCTATCCCATGTGGGGAAGGTATAACTCATAAAATCAGTACTGAATTCTCTACATATTTATTGGAGTTCTCACATATTTCTTTCTCAAGGAATCATTAAGTCTATAGAAAGAATCCAAACAAAATTTCTACAGAATCATCTCAATGGGGACAAAGGTGCAGCCAAAGTGAAATAGGCTAATATCTGCTTTCCTAAAGATGAAGGAGGGTTGAATATTACCCCTATCAAGATCACAAATCAAGCATTAATACTAAAGAGATTATGATGGATTCTAATGGATAAAATTCCCTTTAGGCTAAATGGCTCCACTCTAATTTTCTTAAAGAAAGAAGTCTATGGAGCATTCAAAAACACTCACACTTTCTTAATCAGGTTCTGAAGTTGAAAGATAGAATCAAGGATGATGTTACATGCACAATTGGGAATGGACAAACTACTTATGTATGGTTTGATAATTGGTCTAACTTGGGACCCCTCATACACCACTACAGTAGTTTGAGAAGCCCTCAAACCTCTTCACTCAAACTCAAACTTACCTTTATGATTACGGAAGGGACATGGAACTTTCCTGAATAATTAAGGCATCTCCAACCATCCTATCAACCACATCCAAACTTTCAGGATACATTTTACTGGTAGAACCAACCTATCCATAAAATTACCAATGGTACCACTAAAGATATGCTAAGAAGTAGGAAATAGAAGGTGGAATGACATAGAGTTATTTGGTGTAAGGTTCTACCTCCAAGAGTATCCTTTATAGCATGACTAGCAATCCAAAATAGACTCAATACATCAGACAGAATGTCGTATCTACAAATGGACAGAACATGCCCATTGTGTCAAATCCATGTAGAAATAAGAGATCATCTCTTCTTTACATATCCTTACAACAGCTATGAGTGGGGATCTATGTAGAGCAGATGCCTAAGACTAAATCTAGGAATACAATCACAGAGGTACTACAAAAATTGGCTAATTTCTCAAACCCTAGGAACCTAGATATATAAATCCATGTCCTCTCCTTGGGGCTGTGTATATATGAGGTGTGGAAACAAAGGAACCTCAAACGATGGTGGTATCAAATCACCCAAGAGGTTATTGCATCAAAAATAAATCGAGAACTCAGAGAGCTCATCTTTCTGAAACAACTTAACCAAGCATGTAACAGAAATATCTGAGATTCTCTGAATGTGTAAGAGGCTAAGATATTCAATATAAGAGCATGCAAGGACAAAGGACAGAAACTGAAGGAAAGCAAAAGGAGGAGAAAATTGGTTTAGGGTGAATATAGTGTAGAAAGTAAATATAGATCAAGAAGATAAAAGCAGGAACCTAATTAAAGATCCTTCGCCATGCCCTTGAGGAAGGCGATATCCAACGACGGAGAGAATCTCACCATTAAACTAGCCTGAGAAAAGAAGAAAGAAACCAGATGAAGAAGAAGCAAGGAAGGAAGAACCAAAAATAATTGTCTCACTTAAGAGAGTTGGTTAAGGAACTAGACCTTCATCGCCACCGAAGAAATCAACCCTAATTGGAGAAGATGACAGTTAGTGAGAAGTAAAGGAGATGAGAATTTTCTTCTTTAATCCAGACTCTTTAGCAATCAGGAAACGTTGTCGTGTTGTAAATGTAGGGACTCAGAAACAAAGTCTTTTTTTGTTAAGAATGTGGGTAGTAGTCGTTGGTTGGTTTTACCAAAGGAGTATAACCCCGAAAGTTGTTGTACTATTCTTTGACTTATTTTCAATATAGATACTCCATTTAATTTAAAAAAACACAATTTATTATACCTAAATTATTACAACTTCCATATTGTATTTACAATTATATTACCTGATTGTCATAGAAAAAATTGACAATGCAACTTACTCTAGTTAGATTACTCTAGAAAAACAAATATACAAATATAGTGAAAATAGTTACTTGATACTACAATTATGTAAAGCACATGGTAATAATGCAAAACAATAACTGATAAAAGTAGTACATGTTATCTCTCTATTATTCTTTATTCCTATCCGCGCCTTTGCATGCAACCCTGCATGAAAAGAGCGTGCAAGAAATAAAGACCAGACAAAGTGGGAACAAAAGAGTAGTAAATAAATCAAGTGCACGTACAGCTAGTCTTTCTTTTTTCAAATCTTTCCTTCTGAACCATGGAGTCTCCGTGATCAATTGTGAGTATTAACCATTGTTCCAGCTTTGGAATCCTCAATTTTCTTATTTTATATCAACTACTTGAAAATTTTCTTATTTCATTTGAAAGGCTGGCTCAATTAATTAATTCAGTAGGCAATGTATATATATATACCATAGTCAAAAACTGAAACGACGCTTAATTACGACGAAGGAATGGATAAAGCTCCGGGGAGAATCTGCAGACCTCAAATCAAATATCTATAATGGATCATTGATTGTTATTCTTTTGATGATAAACCTTTCAATCACAGCCTTGGATTCCTCTTAGATTGCTCCTTTATATGTCAATCTTGGACTCGAGTACTTTTATGTGGGAAGCTTCTATTATTAAGTAACAGATTTTTAAGCATATTATTATATTTAATATTTGACAGAAATAATTTCTACTTAACGTGTATATATTTATTTATTACTCTAACTTAATAAGTGAAAAATAAGAAATCAGACCCCCTAGTCACCTCTGACCTCTACCAATTTCTAGCCAATAGTGTAAATGACCTACGTCCAACAGATCAGTCAAAGGAAACTCTGTATGTGATTAAAAGTGTACACCAAAGTTGGTGTAACTAATTTGACCTAAAGGTGAAAGAAAGAAGATTTATCACTTTTGTGAAACGGAGGGACAACCTCGGATTCTAGAAATGCTGTCTATGTTCAATTTATATTTGTTACAGTAATCCAAGTTCAAATTTTCACTTGACTCGAGGAATTGTTAAAAACTTAAGAGTTAATTTGGTTTCATTTTTATTTTTATTTTATTCTTTAGTTTTTGGTTTATATTTTTAAATAAAACAAATACATATTTAATTGTTAATGTTACGATAATATAATTAAACTTTTATTACTGATGATAATTAAATATAAAAAAATTAGAGATAAATTAATTATATGACAAACCGATTAAGTAAAAAAATTTCTTTTAATCTCTTAAACACATTTAAAATATTTTAAACTAATTGTAAAAATTATTATAATATTACTTATAATTATGTGTATTATATTATCCTTCTCATATTAATTAGCAGCAAAAATAAATAAAAAACATATTTTTAAAGAAGAGAATCAACAGACCACAATCTTCTTCAAGTTGAATTTTTGATAAGATCTTATTATTCTAAAATCTTAACTACTAGTTTTTAGTTATCAAACTATCAATATTATTATAGATATGTATCAATCCTTTTTAGTTGTGTATTTCTGCTTATCCTATATATTTTTAATGTGTATATTAAGGCCTTTCTTAAGAATTAAGTGAAATATACCACATTTATCATACTATTTCTTTATGATATCAAAGCCTACACTAAAATTAGTCATTTACATCTAAACTTCTTCCTTTTCATTGTCACT
The DNA here is from genome assembly GCA_024520975.1 of Erythroxylum areolatum. Taxonomy (NCBI): domain Eukaryota; kingdom Viridiplantae; phylum Streptophyta; class Magnoliopsida; order Malpighiales; family Erythroxylaceae; genus Erythroxylum; species Erythroxylum areolatum. The sequence continues at coordinate 32,827,704 of JANIJH010000008.1, read as the reverse complement.
ATACATCAGAAAAACAATAACTGCCTAATATTAGTACGAATTCACTACCTACCAAGTACTACATATGTATTTTAATTTTGAATTTTTATTACTTATATTTATAATTTTTTTACTTTTACTTTTACTTTTATTTATTTTTATTTAATATTTATGTATGTAATTATTTGTATATGCGTTTGGTTAGTATGTTTTTCATCTTTAAATCATTTTTGATTTTATTTTCTTTTCTATGAGTCTATCAGAGATATCTTCTCTAATAACTATAGATAAGTTTATAAACTACTAGACCTCCTTAAACCTTGCATCTTAACAGAATGTTTACTTAAACATTGTTATTGTTGTTGTTGTAATATAGTAGTTCCTACATGAATCCAACAATAGCAAAAGATACTACTTATATTTTACCATTTAATCAGCTAACCAAATTTTTTTCCCATACCCTTGATACAACAAATTACCTAGTTTAGCGAAATCAAATTCAAGCTATTCTCATTGCTTCTAACCTTTTTGGCTATGTCTATGGAACTCTTCCACCACCAACAAGAGACTTAAACATTGATCTCACGTTTCCAAAACACATCAACTAGAAAAATAATTGACCATTTAGTTTACTGTTTCCTCACCGCTTCACTTTGCAGTTCCATCGCATGCCTTGCTCTCGAATGCAATCTCTAGATTTTTCTTGAGTGTCACTTTCTCTAACAATCGTCCTCTCAATGCTCTTTTCTTTGTCGCAAGCTCCAAACTGATCTTAAGAAAGGTGCTACTTCTCATAGGTTTCTTAAACACCCTCCCTACCACTACTGAAGAACTCGATGCTATTAGTGATCACATCACTAATAATGATCTTATCTTGTTCACCTTAGAATGGATTCTCTGCTGAGTATGAATTCTCCATTATGGAGATTGAACATCGGACTCCCTCATCACCTTCTCAGATCTTAGAGCTAGACTTCTCATTCATGAATGGTGACTGATGGCATATCACTCCACAAATGCTTATGAGACAGTGCTTTTTGCATCCTACTCTGGCAACAATTATGGCAGATACTCACAAGGTGGGAGAAGCAACCCTAGATGATGTAATTCATCTCAAGGTAGATGATACCATAGGGAACGAAGCCCTAATACAGTCGGGTCGCCTAATGACCACTAGTGGGATGTGAACTCCTTTAGATGGCTATTGTATCTTTCTTAGATAAAATTTGATCTCTTGGAGTACTAAGAAATAATTCTTTATTACCAGATACTTATTTGATCAAGTTTCAGTTAAGTCTGAGCCTAAAATGTTAAAAAAAAAGCTTGAAAGTTAAAGTTCAATCACATTTCAAATTGGGCTAAAATATTAAAGACTTGATTAATTGTCATCTAAAGAGACAACTGACCAGAGTGAGATACTTACTCAAAACTCGAAAGCACACTTTTGGATAGCCAAGATTGAAGTAATTGGTCCTAGAAAATACGGTAAATGTGCTTTTAAATAAGGTAAAAAGCCAAGAAAAGTGAGAAACTTCACTTGAAATATATAATCATCCTGATATTAAAGAGATAAACAAAGAAAGGGAGATGAAAATTAAGTTAGAGGAATGCTGTTAACTTTTAAATGATATAAAATATCAATTTCCTTTTCTTTTTGTATGGATTTCTTGCTTGCCAAACTAAACACTTAAAAAGTCATTATGCTGCATGACCATATTCATTAAACAAAACCTAATATATTTGTAAATAGTCTTTTATATATACAATTGATGAATTGATTATTTTTCTTAGATAATGCTACAATAGAACAAGATATTTTATTATTTAAATTTTAATATTCATATTAATATTATTAATTTCTAGGAATAATATATATCTAGTTTTTTTCTATGTATATATATATAACACATGTTATATTGTTTATTATATGTAATTTACATTTAATCTTACATATATAGAGTAGAAAAATTAAAAGTGATCTTATGTCATTTGAATTTCCTATAGCTATAAATGATTGAAATTCTTAATGATATTTTATTGTGCAAAACATTTATCCCATAAATGCTAGTGTGAAATTTTTTTGGTAATAATATCAATTAAGTTTTTATAATTTCTAGAAAATTCAATTACTTTTCTCAAATAATTGTATAATTGTGCAAACAAATCGAATATGACTATTATAAATTCAATATCAAAATGAGTCGGATAAAAAATTATAAAATTACCATTATGAACTAATTCTAATATGTAATAATCAAAATAAGGTATGACACTATAATCATTCACGCATTACAACGTGAAGAGCTAGTATATTTAGAAGATGGGGATGATTATTGAAAGGGGAAGCTATTGATTATAGGACCTAGATACCATAAATCCAAATTCAGTTTCTTAAGAAACTAGCTGAAGGACCTATTATTTTAACCAAAAACTTACCCTTCCTCGTTCCAAAGCGTTTAATTATTCTGCTTTTGCGATCTTTCATATGCAAACACACGTACTACATTATTAAAAACCACTGTTAACTCACATGTAGTATAATATAATATATGTTTTTCTCCGGGTATTCTCTTTTCCTACTGGAGGGTGGAGGCTTGCAGCTAACTATAGTATGACATGAACAAAATGTAAGACAAATGTTAGAACAAGCTAGTTTGGAGTTTTGCTAGTTTATTTTTGAAGCGTACAACTTTTGCTGTTTTGATTCACTGTTGCACAACTGAGAATCTTGGCCAAGCTTTGAACTGATTGAGAAGATTTTCTTTGAAAAAAATTATGCAAGAAATGTAAACTTTCGCTATTTTGTGAGCTATTCTAGAGCAGTAGGTTTTCAGTTTTCTCCTCTTTTGTAAAACCACGCAACTTGCATGTAAGCAAATGGTGACATTATGATCAGATCGAGCTCACGTGGGATCCCAGGAACTGCTAGTCGCTCCTCTGTTGCTTTCCTTCATGTTGAGCAAGATAGATTATGATAAAATGTAACAACTTGATCTTGAGTTGGCACAACAATTCAACTGTTCATGATTCAAGGAAATTAATTATGGGCATATCAGCTTAACTCGTTAATAAGCATGTAGCCATCATCATCATGTCCAACAAAGAAGGGACCACGGTAGAGGGCAAAAGTTTTCCATGAAATAAAGTGACCTTATCGTTTAAAGAAAAGGATACATCCGAATATGAACATCAACCATTCTTCCTCTATATGTACAGATTCCTTCTTCAATTATTGGTCTCCAAAAGGCTTCAACACATGAGATATATGATCTAAGCCAAAGCTTTAGATGCGACCATCTCTTTTAGGTCATCTCATTATGCTCTAAGGCAGTAATACCTACCCTACCCTACCCTACCCTACCCAACCTACCTTCCCAATATAATCCCTGAGGGGGTGGATTCACTAGTGAGAAGATAAGTTATGTTACTTTGTAAGTAAAGGTAAATTTTGGTCATCACTTTGACACCGACATATATATCGATAACCTGAAAAGGAACATAATAACAATGTTTCCTACTGTAATTCTCATAAAACACTGCAGTTTACCAGCAAAGATAGAATTCTGAGTTAATTTAGCCCAATAAATGTGAAGAACATGTTAAAGGTTGCAACTTTAGACTAATAGATTTACGAATTGATTTGACATACGGGAATGAAAAGAAAAAGAACACTTCTAGCTTCTTACAAGAAACAAGTGTAGGACATAACAAGATCTTAAGATAAATATAATTTTGAATACAACAAAGGGTTGGAGGGTGTAAACATACTTAAAAATTTTGGAGGTTGGACAAGAAACAATAATTAAGTGAGACATAAAAGAAACAGTATAATTAAAAAGATTAAAAGTGAACATACTATTTTTTAATTAAAAGAAACAATACCTTTAAGTTCAAACAACTTTTTGAGAAATATAGGTATATGATATATAAATTCAGATTAAAGTGTGAACCAGAATTTGTATACTTGCACTCATTACAATATGAATATGCATAAGATCTGATAAAATTTACAGGATACAGGTGGCTCGTGGGATGGACAGCCATTGCCGTCCCCTACTGTAACTCAGAAGTTTGGAATTATTCTCTTAACTTAGAGGGTAATGACTTGGATATATGGATACGTTTCACTTTGAAGGGTTTCCTGGACAAAATATATTTCACTTGCATAAGTAACAGATAAACATCCACAAGAAAGTTTCTTGAGATTCTCAACTGTGACAATGATCACTAGCCGCACGAATCTAATTCATTGGATTCTCTTACGGATGCTGGGCTGAGCCGAAACACCAACACGCCCACAATCTGACAACTTAGAAATAGAAAATAAAGAACAACAGCATACACACACTCTTCATTCACTTTTATGTTCCCATTCCGTAACATAACAAAAGCTTTACTACCATCCTTAAAACTTCCACCCATGCTTTTGCTACTTCCATTCAGAAAGGTTATTGTCTTGCAGAAAAGAATTTTAACTGTTAAAAGGCAATGTTCTTGCTCTGGTTTCGAAATGTAGGCCACGGTATTGGCGTGAGAACACCTTTTGTGGAAGTCTCCTTTAGACCCGAGACGGGTTCAGTACTGCAGATAACACGGTTTCAGATCAAAGTGGGAGGTGGCATCAAGTGTTTAGTAGGCCCTTTTCTACAGTACTGCTACTGTAACCATTAGTTAAGTCGGATTAATTAGTAAATTTGGTTGTGATAAATGATGTTTGGTGGGGTGCCGGGACATGAGACAAGAAGTAAACAAAGAAGCTCAAGTACACTTGATCAAGTTAGGAGCGGGGAGACAATTGATTATCATTGTAATTTGCACAAGAACTTGCAGAAATGGAAGTTCTTCTTATCTGCACAAGTTACGCAGAAAGGAAATAACAAGTCTTCACGTAGAAGTAGGAGGAGAAAGTGCACCTTCCACATAAACAAAGGATTCACGCTTTTACTTTCTCAAGTTGACAAAGCCAACAGAAGCTGACTATTGCACACTCACAAACCTCAAATCAATCTCACAAAATCCAAGTCAGCCATTCACCTAAAGCAGAAATACATACTAAAGGAGCATTAATAGGCATGAGGCTAAATTTAGCGGACAAAACCCCAGCTAAGTTTAGCAATTAGTGTTCCCCTGCAAGTTGAGAACTTTGACTCAAGTTTAACGAAAAATGAGGTAAAGCTAATGGCAGCCTCCTAGTCCTGAGAACAACACTCACAAACTCTTAAACTATCACACTGTACTTTTAACTCAAATAACCTGTGCTTATGTCGAAAATATCATCGTGATCACATCCTATGCACAATGACTTCACACCGAGATATCTCGAAGTGCGAAGAAGAAAAAGGCTTCTAAATCTGGAGGAGCAAAGAAAGCGATTGGTCTTCTCCGCAAACGGTTCGATACAAATCTTTGCTTCTTTGGTGCTGGTGGGCAAGTTGCAATCTCTGGAATACGAAACTTTTGAGCTTTGGGTGTGGAGCATGCACTTGTGGGGATACTGTTAGCGCCCTCAGACTCTAAAGTATCTATTTTTGAACAACTGCTGGAGCTTGTGACAATGGAAGAGATAGAAGACAAATCCTCCATTATTGATGGTTCTACACCATTCTTGGGCTTTAAAGGCTGCTTCTGGCTTCGTATTGCGCTTGGTTTCTTCGGCTTTGTTTTTGCTTTTCTTCTGGTACTAGTGCTAGATGGAGCCATTCCAGAGAAAGTTATAGTTCCTTGAGCTTATGTGCCAACGAAAATTTGTTGATGCAGTTAAAAGTACAAAGAGGCAGTAGTACAAAAAAACGCCCAACAAATTCTGATTTACTTAGTAAAATTGAACAAAAATGGCTGAAAAGTGAGACTAGACCAAGCAGGGCTGGTCTTTCAATATATAGTAAATTTGACCGGAAAGTGGCGGAAAGCTAAGAACATATTGTTACCAATCTTTTCACGACCAAAACCAAGGACTTCTCCAGACAAAAACCAGTACTTCCCAATTTCTAAACTCCAACTAAAAGACTTTTCCCACTTGAACAAGAGAAGTCACCAGTTTCTGAGCAAAACTTAGAGAGAAGATACAGCAAAAACCATTACCGACCCATCATTCAGTGAAGGAAGAGCAGCAATATTTGAAAGGAAGGACGGACCCTACAGGGTGTGATGATTAACAAAGAAAGCAGTGAAGAGCATAAAGCCTGATCAAAGAGTTACCTTCTATTTAAGGAAGACTGGACTGGAACCAAATAATCTTGGCTGGATGGAGAGAGGTAGAGGTAGAGAGAGGCAGCTGTAGATGAATTTGAAAAGGCGGGCCATAAGGATTACAACATCTGGTGGCCTTATTGTAAAATAAAATAATGTTCGAGGTTTGCGCTCTGTCTTAGTTCGGGAAGGGCCCAACTGTCATATCATATATGGAGTTAATAGTAAATAAAACAAATTAAATTAATACAATTGAATAACAAACTGTTAATGAATGTCGTCTTTGATGTCTGCTAACAAATACGAGCAAGTGAAGAGGGGAGAAACTTGGTTTGACCCTCCTAGGATTCAGGTAGAATGTAAAGTGAAGAGGGGAGAAACATGGTTTGATCCTCCTAGGATTCAGGTAGAATGTAACATGGGAGGCAAATGCAGCAACAGTTGCTGGTTTGGATTGATTATTTGCAGCTTACTTTTTTAGTATATTTGTAACTACTTACTTTAAGTTACCCAGAGACAGGACAAAAAGAGTTGGAATACGTCACTCTTCTTGGGTATCAAGCTAGCAGCCCTATGTGTAAATATGGGCATATGCATTCATGGGAGAGAGGATCTTCTTGTTTTTCCTGTTGTTTGTTGTTTAGTTTATAGCGTTACTAGATCCTCTTCAGGGGATCCTAAACATGAGTTACTGGTACTATCTATCCACGTTCATCCAAAAGGTTCTAATTTTCATGCAACCCATGTATAATTCAATAGTTGTGCACATGGGTCAGATATACTAACCCGGTACTCCAGACAAAATAGTTCTTAGATGCTGAGACGGAAGGTTTAGAAGAAACTTTCAAACAATAAGATCAAGGCTAAACAGATAACAACTATTGAGATCCATTAGATGTAATCAGAGGTATAGCAATAGCTTTTTGTACGGAAAAATAAAGATACAGTTGAATAGTTGTGTCACTGCCTTGGAAGTAAAATTTGGCCAGACCATGGTGCAATCAACGATATCGTCTGCTATCCAAGGTTAACACTTGGCCCACAAACTCATGCACTTGGGGTTGAAGACTTAAAACTCGCTGATGCAGAAAGTGTTCATCAGGTTAGCAGAGAAAAAACAACTAGAACAACTCAATATGCATAGCCAAATCAAACGTTGGGGAAGAATATGTGGGCGAGGCAAAAATCCTGAAGACAATTTCAGAAAACATTCATAGTGTTTTTAGAGAGCATTTGTTCAAAAACTGAAAGAGATAGAAATATGCAAAGACTCCGTCAAAGAGTAACTCTCCAATGGAAAAATAAATAAATTCAGCAAAAAATATGAAATAATTCAACCTAAATCAATAACCTGTGCCAGCAATGTGTCAAGCCCGAACCAAACTGGGAGGGCAGGCAGAATGTGCATGCGAAGTTAGCCCACATCCAACCTCATACTAAAATATTAAGAGACAAGTTACTCAGGCCTTGACAAACACTCCTTTTAATATGAAGACTAAAAAAATTTACACCCACCAATGCAAGATAAGAATACAACACATTTGGTAAAACAAGTAAAAGAGGGGATCATTTATCTAACAATTTTCCACTAAATGGCTTGCTAAACTCGAATTTTCTAGGCAAATGAAGGATTATATATTTAAGCATCAATATCTTTCCATTGAATTGATGCATAGGAATGTGTCACAACAACTTAGTTAATGAAGTTAATTTCTTTTGAACTTTATATAATTAGGATGAGGCCCTCATAATACATTAATTTCTACACATTTTGCAACAAAAAAAAGATAAATCACAACAAATACTTTTCATGGCCATGCGCATACCTTGGTTTCTTATAAGTGCCCTAAAAGACAACTCAATTCGTACGATTGAATTGATAAGTAGTAATGTGTGATAACAACTTAGTTAACAAAGTGAATTTCTCTTCAACTTATAGACTTAGGACGAGAACCTCATAACACATTAATTTCTACGAATTTCATAATAAAAAGAAGATAAATCATAACAACCACTTTTAATGGCCATGCGCATACCTTGGGTTCTTATAAGTGCTCTAAAAAGATAGCTCAAATCAAGTTTTGAATCCAACAAGTTCATCTCTCTAGGGCCACCCAAATAATAGGGTTATAGATTCAGCTTCTTGACCTACCAACTCCAAAGCAATGAATTCAGATTCCATATTGGAACATGCTATACATATTTGTTTGCAAATTTATATAATATAGCACCTTAACCCAAAGTAAAGACAAAACCACTAATAGAACTAACTTTGTTGTTGTCAAACACCCAATTTGCATAACAAAATCCTTTAAAATAGTAGAAATTTTGCTAAAATGTAAACACTAGTTCATAGTTCCTTAAATATATTTTAACAAGTGATAAAGTGCATTTCAATGCTCACTACTCGGGTTATGAGTATAACGACTCAATTTATTAACAATATAAGCTATGTTAAGTTTGGTATAATTCATGATGAATATAACACTTCCTAAAATTTTAGCATACTCGGCTTGTGAAATACTAGAACCTTTTTTATTCTTTGTAGATATACTAGAATTATAGGGAGTTCTCATAGCTACAACATCAAAGAAGCCAAACATTTTAAACATCTTTTCAATATAATTGGATTGACATATAGAAAAGCCATTTTCGATTTCTCTTATTTTAATACCAAGAATCACATCAAGTTCTCCTAAATCTTTCATGTCAAATTGAGAAGATAAAAATATGTTGGTCTCATTGACCACATCCACATTAGTACAAGAAATTAGCATACATAAACATAGAGACATATAATCACACAATTTGATCCAATCATTTTTTTAGCATACACAAGAATCAAATGCATTCGTAACATAGCCATCGCTTACTAAAGTTTGATCAAACTTCTCATACTAGTGTTTAAGATCTTTTTTAAGACTATAGAGGAAGTTTCTAAGCTTTAGACCTTGTTCTTATGACTAGGAACCATATGACCATTACGTTGTTCCATATATATTTCTTCCTCTAAATCACTATTAAAAAATAAAGTTTTTACATCCATTTGATGTACTACTAGGCCATAAATGGCAGTATAGGCAACTAGAGTTCTAATTGTAACAATTTTGGTCATAGAAGAGTAGGTCTCCAAATAGTTGATGTCTTTCTTTTAATTATAACCTATGACCATCAATTTGGCTTTAAATTTTTCTATAGTTCCATCAAGCCTCATTTTATTTCCAAAGAATCATTTACATCTAATTAGTTTACAACCTTAAAGCAAATTAACTAAGTTCCAAATATGGTTTGTCATTATTAAATCAAGCTCACTTTTAATGGCTTCTTTCCAAAAGCTAGAATCAATGGAAGTCACAGTCTCTTCATATGTCTTAGGATCTTCCTTAATTAAAAAGACAAAAATAATATCTTCATTTTTTCTATCAAGATCATAATTTTCAATTAATAAGGAAGTAACAAAATTTGGTTTAAAACTTCTTTCAATTCCTCACCTCTTACTCTTCTTAGGTTCATTTGCAAATTCATTTGAAACAAAAGTAGAAGTAGGCAAAGTCAAAGGCACATAAATAGCATTAGAAAGACTAGCGATATACATCATTTTTCTTCAATGGAAAGGTATGTTAAAAAAATTTTGCATCTTTCGATTCACAAATAGGATTATTACTTAAAGAAATGAATCTATATGTGGCATTATTTAGATCATAATCAATAAACACATAATCTATGGTCTTAGGCCCAACATTTGTTTTTCTAAAGTTAAGTAAGCTAACTTTGGCCAGACACCCTCACATTCAAATAATTAAGGTTATAAACAAACCTTTTCCTTAACTCATAAAGAGTTTTACCTAACTTGTTATGAGGAATTCTATTAAGAATATAGCATGCGGAAATTACCACTTACCCTCACATATTGTTAGACATACCATAACTCAACAACATAGCATTCATCATTGCCTTAAGCATTTGATTTTTCCTCTCAAATATGTCATTTTGTTGGGGTGTATAAAGGACATTATATACATATATTATACCATTATTTTCATAAAAATCATTTAGAATTTTGTGTTATATTCTCCACCCCTATCGATCCTAAGTTTCTTGATCTTTCTATCTAATTGGTTTTCCACTTCCACTTTGTATTTTAAGAACATCTCTTCGGCCTCATCTTTAGATCTTAGGAGGTAAACCTTAATGTATCTCGAATAATCATCAGTAAAGGTTAAATAATATTTTTTTAACCCCTTTTATTAACAGAT
>JANIJH010000008.1:32744272-32762872 GCA_024520975.1 Erythroxylum areolatum | reverse complement strand
CTCGGATGTCGGAAATTTGTTTCGTTTCGATTGAACCTTTTGTTTGCTTTGATTCCGAACCAAATTCGATTTCCGCTCTAGATCTGTTTTCGCTTTGTGATTCCGAGTTTTCGTTTCCTTTCGCTTTCGCATTTTGAATTTCAGATTCCGATTCCGATTCCGCTTTTGGCGTTCTGCGTTAGATTTTGTCCATCTTCGCTTTCGACTTTTGTAATTAGTTTTTCCGTTTTTCATTTTTTCGTTTGGGGTCCGGTTCCAAAATCGGATCCCAACACTTTGCACTTTTTTTAGCCTCTTTCAATCCATCTATATGCACACTGATGCTAACTACATTTATGGACTTTAATTTCAATCGACAGTTTCGCTTCCGGTTTATTCTTGTATTCTCTTCATTTCCTAGGCCAACTTTCCACATTTACACCGATTTCAAGAAGATGCATGTTTGCCCACCCTTTTCTAGTAGACTGAAAGTCTCTGTCATTTGAGGCATTGCTTCCACAATATTGCGAAAGACAATAACATCATTAAGTGTTATGCCATTTGCAAGACCTGTTCGAGTTTTGATTGGGTTTTATTTATGCACGAGAATCTTCGTAAAAATTTAGTAGCTAAAAATTTCTCATTCGTGCCAAACCTCAAAGTTTCGACCATATGTGACCGCCTTTTTCTTTGACCATGTTTCAAGTTGTTCACTAACTGTATAATTATAGTATTTATAATTTGGTAGTTTATGTTACAAAGATTATTAGTTTATGCCCTACAGCTAATCCGTTGATTATAATTTGGTGACAATTATTTACAAACATTTTTTATCTTTTATATATATATATATATATATTCATAGAATAAATATACATTGAAAATGAAATTATGAAAAGTCTATAATTATGATATTTATATTGCATTCATGTATTATTCTTAAATTGTTCTCAATCATTGCTTTATTACGACTGGACACTAGTAGAATATTAAAAAAACATACATTATGTTTTTTCTTATGAAGGAAGTTATTGATCTTATAAGTTTATGGAAATACTTAAAAAAACCTACGGGTCCTTATTAGAAAACAAGTTCAATAGATTGACCCCATATAAGAAATTTATTTGAAACATTACTTGTATGTCTATAAAAATTCCCGTTGTGATGATTATATAAGTGACACCCTTTGATTGAAGATTTTCGAAGTTATCTTGTATAGGGATTGCTGTATTTTGATACTACATATGACATGTTCTAGTCAAAGATAGCTCAATCGGTAACTGTCGAATATAGTATAAATACTACAAGAGTTAAGATGTTTAATGACAATTTTTCTGTGTCTAATCATTGTTTCGTCACAAATATGATGTTTTTTTTTACCACTTTAGTTACTGAGTGCAAATGGAGGCTTGTCTTCTTTAATCGTGGAAATTATTATCTATCTAAAGGAACTTGCAAAATTTAACCCCTGATTGCATCCATATTTTGTTGTCATCAATTGGCATTTCAGAAAGGTCTATCTTCAGCCCCAGGAAGGCCAATGGTAGCTCCAAATAATCCTGTTATGTTTTTACGTTAGTTTAGAGTACATACCAAGCAAGAGGTGGAAGAAGAGTAAGGGAAATTTACAACAGCTTTACATGTGAATTCTTCCTTCATATCACTTCATTCTTTGAACATTAAGCAAATTTAAACGGCTTCAGGCCTTAGCTTAGTCATCAAGTGTTTGTTATGAATATCAAAAGGCTAAACGACTTTGCTCTAAATATCCACAGTCAGTCCTCTGCTTTTAGTTTCTTTAGATTGAGATTGTTCAAACAGTTCATGACCTTGCCACAACTTAGTTCAATTTCACCCCCTCACACTTCATTTGAAAATATAAATTGCAGCTTTCATGATTTTGGTGAGGCCTTCTCACTATCACTATCACTATCCTGTCTCATATTGTTGTATTGTTTGTTACTAAAATTACAAATAGTAGTGTGCATAGTGATAGTTTGGTTGTTATGATAATATTAAATAGACACTAACTAATTGAATTTTTTATTAAGAAAAGTTTTCATCATAACAAGTATATAGGCTTTTAGTAACAAAACTTAATGGTAAAAGAAATTTTGACACTGTTAATATTTTAATAGTGGCAATTTAATTTTGAAGGTATTAAATTGTCACAATTCTAATCGTATTATTGTCATAAACAAATTCATCACAGTTAATCCAAATAATAGTGTCAATCAATTGTTTTGTCATAACAAATGTCGTATCTATGATAAAATAATACTTAATTAAAAAAATTGTCACTAAATTACGAATAGTAGTGACCATAGTTATACTTTAGTGATTGTGACAATACTAAGTAGACATTAATTAATTGAATATTTATTAACAAAACTTTTTGTCACAACAAGTAAAATATTGTGTGACGATTAACCGTTTTATAAAAAAATAAAAAATATTAGTAACCAAACTATATTTTGTCACAAAAATAGAAAATATCAGTTACTAACATATGTTTTGTCACAATTATAATTTATTCCTACTAAAATTATTTTAGCGCCAAATTTCATAATCTTTTAGTGACAAAACTTAGTGATAAAATAAATTTTAACATCATTAATCTAGTAATAATGATAATTTAATTGTGAAAGATACTAAATTGCTACAATTACCATTTTATTAGTGACTAAATTGTAAATCATCACAGGTAATCAAAAATATAGTATCAATTAATTATCTTGTCACTAAAAAAACCCGTATTTGTGATAATAAAAAAGTTAGTCGCAAAAATAGTCACTGAATTACGAATAATAATGACCATAGTTATAGTTCAGATATTGTGACAATAGGAAGTAAATACTAATTAATTGAATATTTATTGATAAAAGTTTTTTTGTCACAACATGTAAAATATTGTGTGACGATAAACCATTTTGTCACAACAAGAAAAAATTATTAGTGAATAAACTATGATTTATTAGAACAAATATAAAATATTAGTTACTAACATATGTTTTGTTACAATTTCAATTAATTGCTGCCAAAATTATTTTGGCACGAAATTGCATAGGCTTTTAATGACAAAACTTAGTGATAAAAGAAATTTTGACACTATTAATATATTAATAGTGACAACTTAATTGTGAAAATTACTAAATTGTCACAATTACCATTATATTAGTGACAGAAAAATAAATCATCACAGATAATTCAAACAATAATGTCAATCAATTATTTCGTCACAAAAAACCTTATATTTGTGACGAAACAATGATTAGCCACAAAAAATTGTCACTAAACGTCTTAATTCTTGTAGTGATACGAGATTAGCCAAAATCTAAAATAAGCACAAATGCAAATCGAGAAAAAGTTCGCCCATTTTATTGTTAATTAATTTTAAAAGAGCAATTAGTGAAGTTTAACTCTAAAATAAGCATAAGTACATAATTAAAATTTTTTGCTCTTTTACTATTGAATAACAAAAAAGGGTGACTAATGAAGATTACTTAAAATTTTCTGGGTTTGATTTGTTAATGTTGACATGCATAAGAATAAAAAACAAGAAAAATTAAAGTTATAACAATTAAATTTTTTTACTAATTTATCAAATTTTATATATATTTGAAAATTATGTAATCAAATTGATATGTTTCTTTCTTAAGTTTTTAATATAATTTAAATTCATCTCTAGATATTAAAACAAAAATTCTTTTAATTTTTGAGTTTGTCTTATTATGTATTTACAATGTCTTCCTCAAATTTCGAAATAGATAATTGTAAAAGATAATTAAAAAATCACTTTTATTTTAAATGTTATTTGGAAGCTCAAAAGATTTTCCAAATATTGAATAAAGTTAAATCATCAAGTCAAATCAAACCATTACATAAAATAACAAGCGCAATACAATTCTGTAATTGAACTTCATAAAGCCAGAAGTTTAATATGTCTACCAATTATCAACCTTTAAAGCATTATGTAATTGGCTTCCAACAACATATAGTATCATTTGAATATGTTCTAATAATCACATTTTGAAGGTTCAAGTAGGTGTCTATTGTTTGAAAGTAAACACCAACAATGATTTATGTTCTATAGACTATAGTTACCACATATAATGTTATGATCATCTAATAAGAAAGTCGGGAGCTATAAAGAAATACCTAACTTTTTTTTATAAGCCAATAAGATGATGTTCTTTTGTGCACTTGGATTGATAGATGAATTTAAGTGATTTTGGTTCACATCTAGCTTGGAATATTAAGTCAAAAATTCTTTAAGTCTAAATTAAAGAGTGCATCAACTTTATCATCTCATAACAAGGCGAAATTGCATTATATTTAGAAGACTTTTCAAAGTGTTATATGTCTTTTCAAAACTTGACAATTCTATTTTTGTGATTTGTGAGTTTTATGATTAAGTTCTTTGAAAGAGTGATGTCAACTTGTTCTTCTATTATTAGATTTACTCTGCTATGTTGTATTTCTATCTCTATTTCTAACTACATAAATCATATTTCTTGACATGATATCAAAGTTTAAGTATCTTAGGGGCTTGTGTTATTTTAAAGAAAGAGAGAAGATTAACCTCTTTACTTAAATACATAACAAACTAAAGTTGTCAAGTTATACTATAATAATGACTTCAAAAAGTTTCTCTCCAACCTCTCTTCCCATAATCAATGGTAACAACTATACTATGTGAGCTATTAAGATGAAGACTTATTCGAGAACTCATGAACTTAGATCATTTGCATTGACAGACTTTTGGATGCTAAGATATAGTGGAAACAAATGTTGAACTCCCACTACTTCTACATAACCCAACAACCAATCAATTGAAGAATCATAGTGAAAAGAAGATTGAGATATATGACACTTACAATCATTCATGCTTTTGTTAAAGGCTAATTTTGCAAGAATAATAACTCGTGAGATAGGAAAAGAAGCTTTGAACAAGGTAAAGGAAGAGTTTTAAGGTTTAGATATAACAAGACAACTTCAAATCCTTAACATTTGGAGAGAGTTTTATTTATTGAATATGCAAAAATGTGAATGTGACAAAGAGTTTAGTTATAAATTCATGAAGATTGTAAATCAGTTAAGGCTACTTTGAGAGGATTTTGAAGACAAAAAAGTTATTAATAGAGTCCTTCTAAGTGTCTCTTAGAAATTTGAAACCAAAATCTCAACATTAAGGGAGTCAAATGATATGTCATAACTCACTTTGATGGAAGCATATAAATTTTCTTCAACCTTAGGAACAAAGACAACTCTAGAGATAAGAAGAGGTTAGAGAAGGAGCATGCAAGGCTAATTCATCTTAGCCAAGCTAACACAAGCCAAATAAAAGGAAAGAGAAAAGATGAAATGAAGAAAAACCAAGAGGAACAAGAAGGATATCATCATAATGAAAGTAAGGAGAAAAAATTGTATCTCACAAACATTGCAAAATTGAGCAACCATATACCTAAGTGTTTTTGGTTTATACCAGATAAAAGATATAAAGCTTGCAATCTACTTAGAAATATTGAAAAGGTATGCAAGCATTAGGAGAAGGACCTAAAACAAAAAAGAATGGCTGAAGTCCATGAACATAAAGAATAGACCTTGTTCACATTCCTTGCAATGTCTAGTTATAATAACAAGAATGGGCAACTTATAGGCTCAAGTTACACTTATCATATAACTCATAATTAATCTATTTTTAAGGTCCTTGATAAAATTTTTTAATCAAGGATATGAGTTGACAATTAAGCTTGTTTATAAGTGAAAGGAAATGAAATAGTTCCTATTAAAATACATTAATGTATCAGGTTGATTACTAATGTGTTATTTATGCTAAGTTTAGATCAAGATCTTCTTATAGTTTGAGTCAATTAATTGATAAAGGTTATATCATATAAACTTTTCTTAAAAATTTTGCATTATATTTTATCCAAATGGAGCTAAATTAGATAAACATAAAGAATAATTTATTTCCTGTTAGATATAGTCTAAAATTATTATGAAAAATGTAAAGAAAAAGTTGATAAAACTAATATGATTAATTTAGGTAATTAAAAAATATTTAGGCACAAAAATATGAAATAAAAGACTGTTAAAAGTTCAATTTTAAGGCATTTCTGAAACATAATACAAATTTCAGAAATCCCCTATATACGACAGTAACCATACAAGGAATCTCATTCTTCGATTCAAAGATAAGTATTCTTCTCCTAATCTGAAAAAGAGACACACCTCCAAATATCTGATAAGGGATCTTAGTACTTTTACTCACCAGGATAGGATGCTGACTTAGTGGACATCCCCCAAGTATCTATCTTGCAATGAAACTTTTTAGCCAAACCTTCAAATGATTCTTATATTATAGCATTTTTTCTTTTTGAAAAATGAAATGAAATATATTGAAACTCAACCTCATAGGTGTACAAAAGATCAGGTACAAAGGGACTTCATGTTTGTACACAAGTATGACCTGAAAATAGGTGCTACAATTCTACAGTTTAGCAGTCCGTTCCAAGTTGTTGTAGTACAGCAATAGAAGCAGGACTTGTCAGTTAAGAGTTCCGTCACTGTATGTGCATTACTTGTTCTTACTGTTGGGTCATATGCCTTTCCAATTTCCTCGGACATAACGGATGATGCAACAATTTAGACATTACAGAAGTAATATCAACGGTCAGGAGTGGCAACTAACACTTGATTCTTAATCCTAACTACAGTCTTTCATTAATTCTTAAAGCACTTCAGTTTCTAACATTTTCTTATGTTGGGTTCAAAAAGATGGGTACGTGCTTTTCCTTTGTAGTCTCAAGTTTTGGTCGACTTTCCTGACCGTCTCATGACAATATGCGAGAAATGCAAACAAAAGAGCCTTCTTAAGATATTCAGTGGGTAAGGAGACTGAAACAAATGTAGAAGTTCTCATCTTTCTTTGCGAAAATTGGTTTTCAAGAATTAGAACGTTTGCATTTATTAGCTTTTGATAGAAATATAGTATATGGAAAGTGCTTGGAGACGGTGGAGTTTCTGTTTTTTTCTCTGCTTGGACTAAATTCGGTATCTTTGTTTCCCTATGGTTCTCACCTTTGTTGTATCTTTAAAGGACTTGCATTACGTAGAAATAAACTAGTATAAAGTTTTGGTTCTTGATTCCTACTTTTCTCGGAGTTTCCGCATTTGACATATCAAAGTCTCCGGAGAGATTTCCACTCCCCTGTATAGAAGTTCCAGTCCTTGTACATAAATGAAAATCACGGATGCCATTACCATTATCTTTCAATTTTTCTTCTCGCGAGTCTCCGGAAGCCTCGTACAGCAGTACTCTTTTTTGGACTTAAATGCTTCTGAGAGTCACTTTTCCTCATTCTTACCACTCCTTTTTCTCTTTAATTCAAGTTCTTAAAAGGGTCATCTTTGTTTGACGTAGTTAGTATTAGGAGTGAGAGAGTTTCTGGAATTTAGATTTGTGTTTGATCCTTATTTGTGTTTCCTTGTGTTTGTCATCTTTTGCTTCCGTACTCTATTTTTCTCGTAATGGTCTGCAGTTCATTAAAGAATGTGTGGATGCGTTGATCAGTTCATGTCACAGGCACCTGCTTGCATGTCCACCCCAGAAAGCAATTCTTTAACTGAAGAAATGACTAGTCCAATTGGTTCTCTCGAAAAGAAACATTCTTTCTCCTTGTTGCTTGAGTTGGCTGCTGATAATGATGTTGAGGGCTTGAAACGATCTATATGCGAGGAATTTGAGATTAGAGAGGTCGGATTCTGGTATGGTCGTGACATGTTGTCTAAAAAGATGATTCTGCAGCAAAGAACACCGTTAATGATTGCTGCCAAATATGGAAGCATTGATGTGGTGAGACTGATCCTTCTCTTGCCTGAGATGGACGCAAATTTCTCTTGCGGGACTGATAAGAGCACGGCCCTTCATTGTGCTGCTTCTGGTGGATCCATTAATGCTGTCAGTGTTGTAAAGATGCTTTTACTCGCTGGTGCCGATCCGAATGCTGTTGATGCTAACGGGCATCGTCCAGTTGATGTTGTTGCTGCACCTCCGAAATTTCCCAGCTTGAAAACAGCACTTGAAGAGCTTTTGAGAAGTGACCATGTTTCTGGCTGTGAAGGAGACCTACATGCTTCAGTTGATAGTTTGAGTTCCATTTCATTGCCTACCTCATTGTCACCAGAAGATGGCCTGGTGTGTAGTAGTACCTCAGCTGCCTGTAAGCCTTTCAATATAAGCGTTCTTTCTTCAGCTGAGAAAGAACTACCAGTTGATCCCTTCTCTGCTGATACTACAGACCACGCATTCACTACTGATGAGTTTCGGATGTTCTCGTTCAAGGTCCTCCCTTGTTCTCGTGCCTATTCTCATGACTGGACCGAGTGCCCCTTTGTTCATCCAGGAGAGAATGCAAGGAGAAGAGACCCTAGGAAGTTCAATTATAGTTCTGTTCCATGTCCGGATTATAGAAAAGGAGCGTGTAGGCGTGGAGATATGTGTGAGTATGCTCATGGAATTTTCGAGTGTTGGCTACACCCTGCCCAATACAGAACAAGATTCTGCAAGGATGGCCCGAAATGTAAACGCTATGTGTGCTTCTTTGCCCATGCGCCTGAAGAACTGAGACCTCTTTATGCTACTGCACTGCCATCACCTCGACCTCCCGTCATAGATTACTCCCCAGCCTCAACCATGTTTCCTGGATCTAACATGGCGGTCACTACACTTCCTCCTTCCCCGTCTCCTCCACCACCGATGCCTCCTTCAGACAGTGTTTCTTATTCAACCATGGCTTGGCAGCAGCAAAGTGTCTCAAATTTTAATGTTCAGAGCAAGCATCCTCAAGCAAGCCGCCTGAGAACTTCACTTAATGCGAGAGATGTTCCTACCGAGGAGCTCAATGCGTTAGAAGATTTTGAGTTGAATCAGAAGCAGTTCCTCAACAAAAACTCCTATGCATCTCAGCCAAATTTTGGTACCAACTCTCCAAATCGTTCTGCTTGTTCAATCGCAAATTCGGACAAGTCTTCCTCTGCAAAGTTGTCTGCTTGCTCCCCCTCCTACAAATTGGCAGTTCTTAGTCAACCTCATCAACAGCGCAACACGCTTAATCCATTAAAGAAAACTGCTCTCTCTCCAAAGAACGCTACCGATCACCCTTCTTTGCAAGCTCCAATTGGTCCTTCTTCTCCAAGGAGGATTCCACAGACAAGCGAGCCCGTATCACCAGTGAACTGCGAGTCACCTTTTCTTGGTCAACAACAGTCTACTGGCCTAAACTCATGGGATAACGCTTTTAGCCTCTGTCATCGTCTTAGATCCAACAATGAGGATTCATGGCCAAAGCAGGAATGCGGCAATGGGAATTCAAACTGGCCTGTTCAAGTAAATGAATGGGATAACTTACACCAGCAATGCTCAATAAGACTTGCAGAAGAACCTGATGTTTCATGGGTTCAATCAGTCTTGAAGGAACCACCGGGTGAGACAAAAGAAATTATGGGTTCAAAAACTAAAACGCAGAGTGATGTGCCATTGCAAGCCTGGCTTGATGGTTTACAGCTTGATCAGATTCTTGCTCAGTGAAAGAAAAGAGCTTAACCAAGTTTGAGACAGTCACTAATTGGTAAGTGGAAGGACTAAGGAGATTATTTCTTGTCCCATTTTTTTTTCTTGATAACCTTTCTTTTAATATTTTTGATAAATAAGGAGGATCATGGCATAATTTGGCCCAAAGTAGTCATTAATCCTGTCAAATTCTCTTCAATTGTCTTGTTCAACAACAGGTCACGTATGGCTTGGATTTGGTTTCTTTTCTTCTTTCATTTATTTGTTTGTAACAAACGAGATTGAATTGTCCTGTCACGGGGTTGATATTGTAAGGAATTCCTTTTCTTTTTTTTGGTTAT
Source organism: Erythroxylum areolatum (assembly GCA_024520975.1). NCBI lineage: Eukaryota > Viridiplantae > Streptophyta > Magnoliopsida > Malpighiales > Erythroxylaceae > Erythroxylum > Erythroxylum areolatum. The sequence goes on along the minus strand of JANIJH010000008.1, from coordinate 32,752,978 downwards.
TCATGAAGACGATCCAATTTTATTATTTTCTTCGAGGACATCTTGCTTCACTTTGCAACTTTACACATCTTTTCATCTATTTTTCTGCAAGTCTACGTTGAAGTGGATCCCGATAAGTACAGGAAGTGGAAAGCTTTTATTAATTTATCTGAATTCTTACAGTCTTTGTTAAGAAGAAGATGATAAAAAAAGAGATGTGACATGGAACCTACTGCCTATTTTATGGGGCTCTCCAAGCTTATCATGTCACGTGATTTGACGCCACTCTAGACTTGGTTACAAAGTTTGTGCTCTTCAATCGAGTTTGGTTTCTGCAGGAAGAGATGAACAAACACTACAGCAGCATGTGCATTTGATTGTTGCTATGATTTAGGTTGATATAACCACACTTGACTTAAAAGTTTATAATAATCAACTCCTTTTCGTACAAACCTCTCCTTTACGTCACTCAAAAGTCTCCTAGTCCTGTGGATTTGGGAAAAGCAGTCCAAAGTGATGTCTTGTTAGTTGCTCCTCAAATAAATTAAGCGTTAGTAGTTCAGTAGGTTAAAACACAAGCCAAAGGGTACAAAAGCGAATAGTGCATACCATCTGAGTTGAGGTTTTAGCTTCTCCATTTTCTTGGATGAGAACTATGCTTGGTCCTGAATCATTAAGCTTCCAAAAGGGTATTCTAAAGAATTCCTTAGGTCTTCATTTATTGGCTGCATAATGTTTTATTATCCCAACCGCGCAACGTTGTTAACTGTTGAACTTGACCAACAATATAAGCTGCTGTTTCTGCTGTCTTTCATTACATGATAATGTAATTTAGAAACATAACTTTCATACTGTAAAATATTTCACCAAGTTCTTATGAGAATTCCTTTTTTAATTCTGATGCACACTTCGTGCCAAACCCAACAGTTAATTTTCTGATCTATTCTAATGGTAATATTACCAACTTCTAGGTCCTAGAATAAAAATATCGGCCGTCTTCAACAAATTCATTGGTTGATTAAAATATAACCAGACGGTCATTTATTGAGTTCTATGGATGAGGCAGAAAGGTAAAAACCTGAGTAAAGCTCGTTTTGAGTTAAACTATGGAAGGAAGTCCAAAGAAAAAAATAATTTACAAGGTTCTATGGCATCCTAGTTACAAGTTGAAGGCATGAATACTATTACAATAGACTATAAGGCTATAAAATTTTGTGTTCATAAATATTCCCATCCCCTTGGATTTATTTGTCCTTACTCAAAAACATGGTTAATCATTTGGTCCTCTTGGAAATAATTCCCATGCCAACTTTCTACTGGTTAAATGTTGCGCTGCACCTCCAAACCGATGAGTCCAAAAGTAGCATGAGCTTTTCTGGTGGTGAATTGCAATCTAATCCTCTTCATCGTGAAATAACAAACGAACATCAATAGCATATCCACATTCTCTGACAAGTGCCATTAATGAATTTAAGTTTGTATATATCTTCTCAGAACTTGGGTGTGATGTATCTCCTGACGCAAAAGAGTGAACCTGACCTCTAATGATGATCCAACTGATTCCAGGAGACTTTCTCATGCCCTTTTCTTTCAGCCATGTTCTTATTAGTCTAACCTCTGACCAAAGACCTGCTGCAGCGTATATATTAGATAGTAGCACGTAGTTCCCCACATTGGCGGGTTCTAATTCCACAAGCTTTTCAAAAATGACTGCAGCTAGCTTGGTGTTAGCACGAAGTCGACAAGCACTTAGCAGAGCCCTTAAAACTGATGCATCTGGTTCAATAGGCATATAATTTATAAACTCCCATGCTTCATCCAAACAACCACCTCGACCAAGTAGATCCACTACACAACCATAATGTGCCATCTGGGGGGTGATCCTAAACTCTGAAAGCATGGAATGAAAGATCTCTATACCCTTTTCTATTAAACCTGCATGGCGGCAGGCAGATAGTACAGACAAAAAAGATATCCGGTTTGGTTGGAAACCATCTTCTAACATCTGTTTGAAGGCAAGAACAGCATCACAACTACAACCGTTCGTACTATAGCCAGTTATCATTGCATTCCATGAGATGATATTTCTCCTTGTCAAGGTTTTAAAGATCTTTTCAGCGTTGTGCACACTCCCACATCTTGTGTACATTGTTATCAAAGCATTGTTGAAAGACAAGTTGGAAGTAGATGAAGAAAATCTCCGTGTTGCATAAGCGTGCAAACATTGGCCTTCAGGCAGATTGGCAAGATCTGTACAACATGACAGCATGTTTAAAACAGTGACCAAGTTAGGTTCTACTTGTGAAATCATACGGCTAAAAAGGAAAATAGCTTCATCAGTTCGGTTTTGCTCAATATAACTTGCAATCATCGCATTCCATGAGATCAAGTCTTTATTTGGACAGGTTTCAAACAGATCTCTAGCAGTCGCTTCATCACCACAATTCATGTACATATCTGTCAGTGCAGTGACCAACGATAAATTAAAATCAAAACCATGTTTTATTACTAGACTGTGGATAGACCGCCCGGTACCTAGATTGCTTTCATCACCACAACTTGCAAGGAGTGCTACCATTGTATGAGAGTTTGGCTCAATTTCGGATTCTTGCATCATTTCAAAGAGTTCCCACGCCTGGCTAATAAGATTGCTACTGGCAAGTGCTAAAATCATAGTGTTATATGAAATGATATCTAACTTATTAATCTGACCAAAAACCTTCCGTGCATCTTCGACACAATTAAGATCTGCATATATGCTCAATAATGCATTTCCAAGAGCAACATCCATCTTCATCCAATACTTGTACGCATAAGCATGCAAGCTTTTACACTTCATCAATCCATCATCTAATTCTGCACATAAAGATAGCATAATCACAATAGTTCTCTCATCTATTCTCATTTCTGTTTGCATCCTAATAAATAAGCCAGTAGCTTCCTCATAACAGCCATGTTCAATGTATGAAGCTAACATGGAATTCCACAAGGCAACATCATGAATGGGGATATTATTAAATAGCTTAAATGCCAAATCTAAACTTCCACAGTAACTATACATATTCAGCAACGAATTCACTATGAACAAGTCATTGCCGTAGCCAACCTTGATAGCCATCAAATGTATTTGCATGCCCAGTTTGAGAGACCCGATTACCCCACAGATCTGAATGACAATCAATATGGTGACCAAATCAAATGTGACTCCATCCGTAAGCATCCAAACAAAAACCAACAACGCTTCCAACAGTCTCCCTGCTTCAAAATAACCGCTAATCATTGCATTCCAACTCAAGGAACTCTTAACAACCATTGAATGGAAGACAGAAGTCGAAAGTCTAGCATCAAAATTGAAATAGAAGCCAATCAAGACAGTGCCCACATGTGGATACAAATCAAAGAACCCGTTTCTCAAGCAGTAACCATGAATTTCCTGTCCTAATCTCAGTTCTAAGACCCCTTCAGCTGCCAGAACCATTGCGACCAAAGTCCGCGAATTGGGTTTCCATCCTTCCCCTTGCATCCTTCTAAACAAACCAATTGTCTCCTCGTAGCAATGGCAACTCACACATCCAGCTAACATGGCATTCCACGAGACCAAATCTCTCTCATTCAGTTTATCAAACACCGTTCTACCTTCTTCAAAAAACCCACATTTGCAATAAAAATCAAGGATAGAGCTGCCAACACGGACATCTTCAACCAAACCAGTACCCTCAAGACTGGCATGTACTCTCTTGCCAAACTCAACGTCATTTAACCTCCCGCAAGCCTTGAAAACAAGAGGCAGAGTAGCTTTATCAGGAGTTATGCCAAGAGATTCCATGTGAGCATACGCAGAAAGAATGGCAGAGTCATTTCCAAGTCTCGCTTGGTTTTTGAGAATGCTGTTCCAATCCCTCTTTGGGTTGATTCTAATGTGAATTATAGGGGGTTTTGTGGGGTTTAATGATAGGAAGGTATTCATAGTCAAAGCCACAGCCTTTCATGGGAAAGAAGAAGATTGTGGAGTGGATAAAATGTTGAAGATGAAGTACCAGTGGTCCTGCGAGGATTAGTAACTTCAATATCTTATGTCCTAAACTTTTTTGACTCTAAAATCTTATTATAACTAAAATTTTCAAGCATTTACCACAATTTGCTTCAGATGCTATAAATAACAACCATTCATTTTCTGTCCTGAAATTTATCGACTTTAAATTTTCATGCGCTTACCATAGTCTGCTTCCGATGACTCTAAAATGATGACCTCTCCATCTTCTGTCTCCAAGATTTGTTGACTCTAAATCTTGTTATAACTAAAATTTTCAAAAATTTAAAGTAGTTTACTTCATATGACCCTAAATGATGTAGCTTGGATTTGTATATCCTACTGTAGTACCAAAGAAATTAATTGGAGTTAATTAGTAAAATCAAAGTTGCAAATACCGTACCAAACTTGATATCGGATTAGGATTTAGTACAATAGTCCCTTAATTTTTAAAATTTACAAAATAGTTCATTGGTATATTATACAATTGCATTGTATACTTTATAAGTTTACATTAACTCTGTGTTCAAAAATTATAATAATAAATAATAATCACAATTAATATGAAGTAACAATAATTTTTAAATATTTCACATATAAATAATAACCACAATTAATATGGAAAAAACACAATCATCATCGCACAAATATAAAATTAAGAACAACATAAAGCATTTAAAATATTATAATAATACAATTTTATCGTATAATAAATAATAATTACATCAAAACATCTAATAAAAAGAACAATAAATATCCTTAACTCTCAAACTACTACAATTTACAACAAAAGTTCATGATAAGGAAACAATCAAGTAGAATTACATTACATATGTAAAATTAACATATACATCAAATATAAGTATAATTAAAAGAAGAGAAAAACAAAAAACTTGGAATGAAATTCAATAATCTATTGGAGGATACCTACTATAACTGCACTAACTTCAGTTATCATTTGGTACAAATTTTCATCATTGAGAGGAGCTTCATTATCATTATTATTCAAATTTAATACACCAAACGACATGTCAATGCCTTCTCATCCAAGATTATCTTCCAAGTCATTGACATCTACTCAATTTGATTCGTCAGAAACCCAATCTGTCAAAATATCAATATTATCAATGAAAATTTGATCAGTTGAACTACTTATGCTATTAAGACTCTTAATAAACAATAACATTTAATTATTAGAAAAATATAAGAAACTATATCGAAATTAATAATGATGATAACATACCTTTCCCGAAGTTTTAAATTGTAACGAACAAAAACAAGTCATTCAACCTCTTATGCTCCAATCTATCCCTTTTCTCAAATGTGCTCCAATTTCGTTCATAGTCTGTTGCACTCACACATTGACTTAAAATCTGACTTGCAATCCTTTTCAATTTTGGAACACCATTTTCAAATTGATCCCACCAAGAAACTGTAGATCGTAAGATAACGAAAATAAAGTTATAAACAAAATAATATGGTAATTAATTTCAACAAATAAAAAAAAGAAAACAACTAATACCTGGAGGAAGTTTTCCTCTTTGTCGAATAGCAATTGACATTTCAAAATTTCCATAAGATAACTTATAAAGTACTATTTGTGAGCTTAAAAGATCTTACATAGCGTTAATTCTAACAATTGTTGTAATAGTTAAAAACATTCCTCTATTAACTTTAGCTTGCTTAGTAAGATCTAGTCTAAAATAGACACTATGATTAAAAAATGTCCCAACTACAATCAACAAAGAAAAAAGTTGTCTTTCCCTTCTCTCATTAATGATTGAAAGATATGGTCTGTATAAAGAAGACCTATGTTTCATATTGGCCTTGATTGTTTCCATTGCTCTCTCCATAGCCATAAAAAGATATTGTTTCCATTGCTTTCTCCATAGGCATAAAAAGATAACTCATTGTTGCCTTTTTTTTACTATCAACCAAGCAAAGCACCCTCATCAAAGGCTTACAAAATCGAATAATAAATTGGCATTGAGACCAAAATTCTCTATCTTCCAATATAATTTTACAAACTTCTACTCCAACATTAGACCTAACATGTTGAGATGCAATCCACTTATTACTTTTAAACATTTATCTAAACTCTTTCTTCACCGTAACAAAAGACTGAAGTGATAAGAAATTTGTTGCAAATCTTATCAAAACAGGACGACACAAATTCATACCATTGATAAATTCCTTTCTCATTAAATTCAATACTAACGCACGATTATAGATGAGCTTGGTCACCTTTTTAACTTTCTGCATAGTCTCATCAATAACAGGAAAATATCTAAAATCCCCTATATTCTCCAACATTAGGTCAATGCAGTATGTAATACAGGGAGTTCAAAAAAAGAATTATACTTATTATGCAACCTTTTTCCTATCTCTTTATAAGCGAAACCATTGTCAGTAATAAACTAAACAATGTTTTCTAGCCCTACTTCATTCATAACTTCATCAAATATTACAAACGAAGTCTCAATATTCCTAATAAGGCCAGATGCATCAATAGATTTAAAAAACATAGAGCCATTTGTAGAATAAACCAAAAAATTAATAATAAGCTCTTATCTCCTATTTGTCTAACTATCACACATAATTGAACATCCATAAGTAGCCCAATTCACTCTTCTTTCTGTCAAATAATTTCTAATTCAAAAACAGAACAACTTAAAAGTTTACCTCTTAAGTCATCAATCGAATGACCTTTGTGTCCTAGACCATAAGAGGCTATTGCATCCATCATAGATTGATAAAAATAAGACTAAGAAGCATTGAATGATGAACCTGTATTATATATATATTATAAAAGATAATAGTCCAAGAACAATTCATATTAGATATGAAGGGATAACAAAATTATGAGGATTAGATCTTGATCGCGATTTTTCGATATGTATGGTTTTAATATTTTAACCTCAATATTCTACAAGCATACGGGTCTTTCGCGTAGTATCTAAGATGTCGATTCTACGAAGAGGGTTAATCTAATTATAAACTCTAAAGCTGAAACAATTGCTGAAATTCTACTGTAACTAAGCTAAAACAATAACACAATTCAATCAATCAGTTCAATCAACCAATTCAACTCAAGAACAAATCACAAAATATTAACAAATCAGTAAATTGCAAGGCACACAGCAAAAACCAACCTAAGGAACTACCAATTGAGATAAAGGGGAAAAAAATTTTCCTATCTTCAACACTAACCGATTAACTATGAAATGTCGGATTATTAGTCTTGGACTATCCTAGAGTTGGTTACTTTCTCTCGAGTTAGAACCAAAAGCCCTAAATTATAAACCCTAATCAAATTATGAAAAATTGCAATTTCTTAATTCATAATTTATCCAAACCCTAATTAGATCTGAAGTTTTCCACTAGATTACCAGAACCTATGTGAGATCTCTCATCACAAAATTTTCAATTTGATTGATTTCTCGTTCTTATTAAATCACCTAACTCTCATTAGTCCAATTTAATTATTTTTTATTGGTTCACCCTTTCAGTTTATTATCGATTTATGAAAATGCATAAATCAATCATAATGAATCCAATTCACATAAACAATCAGATTTTTATTGAATTAAAGCTAAAAATAACCCGAAGGTGAATTTAGACAATCGTCAACATTCATAAATCCTATCTCAACAGCTATTCTAATTCTATACATAGATAAAAATGAAAATACATTGGAAAGTAGATCCGAATGGATGATGGAGGCAGTAATGATAGGACACCTCCTATTCTGGGAAGTACTTTGTGTAGACTTCTTCTCCACATCTCTCTTCTTTCATCTCTTTCTCAATCTCTCGATGAACTCTCTATAGGATTTTATGATGGTGGCTGATGTTAGAAACTCCTTGTTGTTCTTCTTGTTTTATTTATGTTATTTTGTGTTTAAGGTTAAACTTTGTTTTTTGGGGTTCAAAAGGTTCAAAAAATCTCTTGAAACATGAAGTTTGGGAGTGACTGTGCGTCTGCCCGACACAGGCCATGACCATGGCCCTATAGACTACAATCGTGGCCTACATCTAAGCCTTTTGTCATGATTGTAGCCTATTGTGCCACGATTGTGGGTCGTTGTTTTGCCCTGAATGTCTCCTAAACTTCTCTGTTCTTCGATGTTGACCTTGAAACACTAACAAATATATCAAGATACCTCAAAAATGTCATATTTAAGCTCAAAGGATTGTTCTATCCTATAAAATACAAATAAATCACAACCTAACACAATTATACCCTAAACACATACTAAACAATCGAGTAAACTACTAAACACATATCAAATTATACCTTAAAATATAATGCATTTCACACCTATTAGATCTATACAAATAGATACGAAAGTTGTCTACCTATTTTAAGTCCAATTACATGGATAGTGTACTAAAAATGTATATATATGATATTTATGAATTATAAGAGATATTCTTTATTTTATGTATAAGTTGATATTTGAGTTTAAGTTTATATGGCTAATAACTTTAAAAGTAAATCCTAATTAAGGCATATTTTAACTAGAACAATATTTTTTAAGACTGGAAAGGTTTTAATGTAGAGTTAATTGTTAATCAGGATAAATGCATTTTTCATTCAGTAGAAATGATTACAGTAAAACCTCTATAAATTAATATTGTTGGGATTATGATATTTATTATTTTATAGAGATATTAATTAACCGATAAATTAATATT
>JANIJH010000008.1:32727320-32739453 GCA_024520975.1 Erythroxylum areolatum | reverse complement strand
AAATCATGAATGCATGTCACTATGCATATGCATGTGCAAAATGATCTATCCCTCTAAAATCAGAGGCCAAAATTATAATCAATGAATAAATGCAGTATAAATTCCTATCTTGTCCCAATTACCTAAACGCCCATCGCATCGGTAACGGGATGTTACAAAAGAAATGATGCTCGCTTACTTTTACAGATTCAAAATTCTATTGACAACAAAGTCCTCAACCTCATTAATTACTTTGAGTATGTCAAAGAGTTAATGAATTATTTGGATTTTTGTTTTCTAGAAAAGGGAAATTTCCCAAATTTAGGAGGTATAAAGGATTTTATCAAGTTGAACAATATGACCAATCCCTTCAAGCTTATTTTATGAACTTCAAAAGGATTTACGAAGAATTAAATGTTTCATTACCATTTAGCCATGATATTAAAGTCCAACAAACCCAATAAGAACAAATAGCCATCGTGAGTTTCCAGACTTAACTCACAGTTTGAGATTGCTAAGTCTTATATCCTTTCCAACATTGAAAACATGAGGTCTTTACTTTGATATTTCGTATAGATAGTACCATCTTGGTTTCTGCCGCTACTCAGATTTCTAGTGCTCTTATGAGCCATAACTAAAGGAATACTAATAAAGGAGGAACAATACATTATAATTAAGATACAAAAGGAATCATTTTTTATATTTTTATAAATCGGGTCACACTAAACGTACTTATAGCAAACTACAAATAAAATCAGAAAACTTATACAACTCATGTAGTAGCTACTAAGCCATCCAGCTCATCCGCTGAGAAGACCATTACAGTTTTTGTTGATGAATTTTCCGAATTCACCCAGTACCAAGAAGCATTGAAAGATTCATCTCACTCGCCTGTATTTCTTCTTTCCAAATTCACCCAGTAACAAAAAGCATTGAAAGATTTATCTCACTCACCTGTATTTCTTCTTTCCTCTTCCTCCCAATGGGTTATTAATTATGGTGCCTTAGATCATATGATAGGTAATCCCAAACTCTTTTCTACTTTCTAGAAACACATATCTCATTCCTATGTTACTTTAATCGATGGATCTCCTTCCTCTATTATTGGTTTTGACATTGTTAACCCTACTTCATTATTATTACTATCATATATCTTCCACCTACCTAGATTCTCATTTAATTTACTATCTGTGAGTAAACATATTCATGACTTAAAATGTTATATCTCATTCTTTCCTATTTATTGTCTTTTTTCAGGATCTTATGACGAAGAAGATTATTAGTAAAGGATGAGCATCAGGAGGTCTCTACATTTTGGATAACTAGGTGTCTCAGCCTATCACTTGTTCCTACTCCACTATCAATTAGGACACCCCTCTTAATCTTTATTGAAGAAGATATGTCCTAAATTTTGAAATGTTTTGCTTAGAGTGTGAGTCTTGTCAATTTGCTAACCACCATCATGTGTCTTCCCTTCCATAGGTTAATAAACGAGCTAGTTTTCCTTTTGAATTAGTAAACTATGATGTTTGGGGTCTTTATCTTATGGTGTCCAAAATTAGTTTTCAACACTTTGTTATATTTATTAATGATTTTTCTTGTGTTACTTAGCTTTATTTAATAAAAATTGTTCCAAAGTACTATCCTAATATTTTACTAACCTTTGTATTGAAATCAAAACACAATTTAACCTTTCTATTCGTACTTTAAGAAGTGAAAATGGTAGAGTATACTTTTCCACCTCATTTAGCACTACATGCTTCAAAATGGTATTCTTCATCAATCTTTATGTGTCGACACACTATATCAAAATGGTGTAGTTGAAAGAAAAAATCATCATTTACTTGAAACTGCCAGAGCACTCTTATTCCAAATGAGTGTCCCCAAATTGTTTTGGACTAATACAATCTCCACAACTTGTTTTCTAATCTATTTGTCCATTCATTTCAATGGCAGCTACATTTACTTGGCCCTTATTCCTTTTTATATGCTGACCTCTAAGAGGAAGTTTATATAGAGTAACCACTGGGTTTGTTGCTCTGAGGAGTATGACAAAGTTTGTCGTCTTTGCAAGTTGTATGGTTTGAAACAATATTCATGTGCTTGATTTGGAAATTTTAGTCAACTCATAGAAATGTTTGGATTAACTACGAGAAAATTTGATCACTCAGTCTTCTATAAACAATCTAACTTAAGATTATTCTTCTTGTTGTGTATGCGAATGATATCGTCATTACAAGAAGTGACTTTTTGGGCATCTCACCATTAAAATTCATTCTTTATAGTTAGTTTCACACGAAGGATCTAGGAGCTCTGAAATATTTTTTGGGAGTAGAAGTAACAAGAAGCAATACAGGCAATTTTCGGTCCCAAAGAAATATGTACTTATTCTATTAGATGAAACGGGAAAGGTGGGAGCTAAGCCTTATAGTACCCTAATGTCCCCTAATGTACAACTTGCCAAATACAGATTTGCTTAAAGATCCTAAAAAAAATACAAGATTGGTCAGAAAATTAAACTATCTTACAATAACTCGTCTTGATATTGCAACAACAACAATAACAACAGCGATAACAATAATAACAATAACAACAATAATAACAATAATCGAATAAAAATTTCACTAATATAGTAGTATGGAGAAGTCTAGTAATACACAATCTTACCTTAAACTAGTAGAGACGTTGTTTTTGAATAACTCACATAAAAAATAAAAATAATAAAATAAATAATAAATAATGATAATAAATAAGTAAAATAAATAAAATATAAAGTATAAAATAAGTAATAAACTATCATAATAATAATGGTGATGATGACGACGACGATAATGATAATAACAACAACAACAACAACAACAACAACAACAACAATAATAATAACAACAACAACAATAATAATAAAGGCTAAGTAGGGAAAAAACTGATCCTGATATTGCATACTCTATTAACGTTGTAAGTTAATTCACGTCTTCTCTAACTTTTTATCATTTTGTGGCCTTAGAACAAATCTTATGCTACCTAAAGGGAGCTTTTAGACTAGGGATACTATATGAAAATCACATAAATACTCACACTGAATGTTTTTTAGATGTTGATTCGGCAAGTTTTAAGGTCGATTGAAAATCTATGATTGGCTATTGTGTTTTTATGAGAGGAAACTTAGTCTCATGAATAAGTAAGAAACAAATTTTGTATTTAATCCAGTGCAAAATCTGAATAGAAAATTATGGCACAGACAACGTGGGAGATAATGTAGATATATCAACTATTATATGAAATTGGTTTTAAAGCCTTAATATTGGCAAAATTATGGTGTGATAATCATGTTGCTCTACATATTGCTTCAAATCTAGTGTTTTATGAAAGGACCAAACACATTGAAATTGATTGTCACTTCATTTGTGAAAAAATTTAACACATTTTGATTTCTATAGAATATGTCAAAACTAGAGAGCAACTTGGAAATGTCTTCACAAAGGCCCTAAATGATACTCAAATCAATTATATTTATAACAAGTTGGGAATGTTTAATATCTATGCTCCAACTTAAGGTGAATGTTACATATTGAGAATTAATGTCATTGATTCTAGTCTTTGTTACAGGGGTTATAATCTCTTGATCATAGGGATTACAATCCCTAAATTAATATTGTAAATATGTGTATATAGCCTTATCTATGTACAATGAATATATCAAGAAATACAAACCTCTTTTTATCTTATAGGTTCAAACAAAGAGACTAAGACTAAGATTGAGATTAAGATTATTATGTAAAGTAAATTATTATTGATATAATCTTTTACATACCCTACAAAATTTTGAAACTTCATTTTTATACATAAATAAAGAAAACAAGAGAGAACAATTAAAAAAAGAAAAGAAAAAGAAAGATGAAATGAAAAGGAGAGATTTCTAATGATAAAAAAAGGAAAGAAAAAGAAAAATAAAATTTAGAGGGGAGTTTCTAAAGAGAGAAAAGAAATTAAACTCATTGAAAATTTAGTAAAACATGAACAATAATCACTATATAATTATTACTATAAAGTAAATAACAAATTTAATAAAGAGGTAGCAAAAAATCAAACTGTATGCAAGAATTATTAAGGTTGGCAGTCTTGGCCCTGCCTGCCGGACTTGGCTCAACTTTGGCCTGGATTGGCTGGGGAACGTGCCAAGACTGCTTGGCCCGGATTGGCTAGGCTACATGCCAAGACTACTTGACCCTACCAGGTCAAAGTCGGCCAGGCCTTTGACTCGAAGGAAATGTACAAAACGATATCGTTTTGTTAAATTTTTTCCTCACCCTAATAATTATATCATTAATACAAAACTAGAAATAAAAGAAAAGGAAAGAAAAAGTTACAGACCTCTTCCAAAAAAATTTAACAGAAGTATGTGTATAAAAGTAGAGCATATGAAATTTAATTATGAGTTGATAAACTGTTTCTGTATCTTAATTATTTAAATAAAAAGAACTATAAAAATGCTACATATGGATTGTGATAAATTAAGCATTTGATTACTTGATATAATCAGGTGTGTGAATTGAGTCATTGATGACACAATTATTTTAGCAAGTATAAAGATTGGTTATAGTGTAAGATTGCATTTGTATTATAGGTGCCTCGCGACTCTGAATGCTTGATTTGGTGATTTATATGTGACATTTGATTTACCTTAGAGGTCTTGTGTGGGTCTTGTGTTATGCTTTAAAATGTACGAGGTGTTCTATCTGAAATGTTAAGAGTAGGATATATTCTAATATTATGCTTCAATTAGTTAATTTTGGATGATGACATTTATTGGGACGTTAAAAGTTATTTAAGAGAATTTTGAATTATTTAGACAATTATTATATTTAGTTAATGTTTTAAAAATTGAACCAGAAATTAAATCGATAAGACAAAAATGTTTAATTTTTAAAAGTTTCAATTAACTGTCACAAAATTAGCTAAATATTAAATAAAATTAAAAAATTTGAAATATAATTGATAGATAATTTAAAGTTCAATTGAAAAAAGATTATTAAATGAAAATTAATTAGTTTATTTTAGTCTATAAGAATTTATTAATTTACAAAAATTAACTAATTAATTAATAAACTAATTAATTTTTAACTATAAGAGTTATTAAAATAAATTAAACATGAAATTTAAAAATTGAATAGTTTACATTTGATCTGGCTAAAAGTAGTAACTTTTTACTCATTGTATTTAATTTCTGACCTCTGCTCTTTTTTCCGTTCGTAGTAAGCTTTAATGTTCAAAACTGAATTTTCTTTATTGATTTTTTTTTATTCGAGGGATTTGCATGGTTTAAGGTTTGGTGAAGAAGCTGATATTCATGCAAGTGAAGATTTCTTTGTTGCTTTTAATATGGGAAGGCACAGAGCGGCCGCGTTGTGAAGCTGCCAATTCAGTTAAACTTTCAACACAACAAAATGATTTATTCATCCTTATTAAAAGCTAAGGACAAGCTGTTATGAGCGCCTAAGAAACTTCCAAGGTCCTGTCCCAGTACCAATCCTGTAAATGCAGAAGCATTGGATTATTAGAACTTCACAGTAAGACTGACAGAAAAGTGGTCACTAACTGCTGAGAATTACCTCCAGAAGCCAACAAGTGCGCGAAGAGTCATGTATATGGTAAGTGCAATCCAGAGTCCTACGAATTTGTGCGTTGAGGAGAGGAGCAGCAGGCATAGGATGCTGACAATAGCCACCAGAACCTAGGAGACAACAGGTTTATGCTTCTTTTGGTTAATAGAGAGAAAAACAGACATCAACCTGACCCACCTTTCATTTCACCTCTTTACTTGCTTACAAATACAAATTTATGTCAGATATCAAGTCTCTTGTCTTTTTACATGCTCAAGCGTCTTAAAAGTTTTCCGTTTTGCTCCAACTTTAAACAGATTCTGAAAATACAAGATGCTAGATATTCTCTACTCGAGTAAATCAATGTATCACTCACTACTTCGGAGAATCATACTGAAAAAAGGTGAACTTCATTCATCATTTGGACGTTGGAATAAAATGGGGGAAAAAGCTAGAGACTTGCCAGGGAGTAGGCAGAGTATGCGAAGTCAGAAGCTCCAAAGTTGATGCCATCAAAAACAAAAGCCAATGAATTGATGGGTTGAGTGCCCGCAACAAACTGACAGGACGAAAACAAGAGTTATTTTGAATATCACTTGAAAGTATGTAGATAACAGTAACATCCTGTTCGTCGAGAGATACCGGAATGCCTATACCAATCAGGTTGAGAACGTTCACATCACTTGTGAAAATCTTTCCACCTAATTTGAGCCCCATTCCAAGGACACAAGCCAGAATCAATCCCAAAAGCGTTCCCCACTACAGTTTGTATCCGTAACCAATTGTTAGAAAATTATTATGTAGTATTTTCGTTAAGTCTTAAATTATGATGCAGCACCTGCAGTACACGAGATGCTGTTGCTGCTGCCCTGTCATAGTCACCTTTGGCAAAAGCACTTGCAAGTAGTGCCTGAGAATGAAAATTATTTTGGTTCAGCATAAAGGAGCAAAATGGAAAAGGATGAATCTTGAGGGAAAATCATCTCTGCCAATCCTAGATACAAGCATTCTGGAATGTCATTTCAGAGCTGAGAGCAAAATATTCCGAAATGTGATTTTGGAACTTTTTTCAGAAAATTGTTGAGTTCCTTCTTCTAAATTTAGTCACACTGCTTATACTTTGTGGAACAGTTATTAGCATGTTGGATCTATTATTTTGCTCTTCGTTAAAAAAGAAAAAGAAAGGCTTTCATGGCTCTTCAGATGATTAGCGGAGTATGACGGGAAATCAAAAGGCTGTAGATCTCCGAAATATAAGGATGCAATATATAGCTTTTTCTTTTAGATTGCAATGAGCAAATGGTGGAATTTCTAACCTGACCAGCAACAGCCAATCCATCAGCAAGGAGTGATGTGGCCAGCCAAACCTGCAAACAGACCTGAAAGGCAGCCATGGTTGTTGGACCTTGTCTTGCTGCTAATGATGCAGCAAAAGTCACGCAGAAAGTTACGGCAACCACCCTCAAAAGCAGTAGAAAGCCTGGAATGTGGACAAAAGAAATAGAGGATTAATGTTTCTAAGCCTAATAGGGTAACATAAGTTCGGAACTAATCATCCAGAAATGTATTCTAGCATCCTTCTCAACATAATTGGTAGAGAAACTTCCGTCCGGGAAAATGCATTCAGGTCACAAACAATTTAGATGTGTTATAGTTGAGCATTACCTAAACAGATAAGAATGCTTACCATTTTTCAGAAATTTACTAAATTGCAGATGTTTGATGCTCGGTGGCAAGAGATCAACTTTCTCCATTAATCTTTTGAAGAGTATAATAGAAATCAGGTATCTATGATCAGCAGAAATTTGAAGATAAGTACATGGAACACAAAAGTATTACTTCACAAAAGTAATTGTGTGCTGCTGTAAATAGATATTACTAGTATAACTTACTGGGATATAACATGGGCAATGGCTGCACCAGTAACCCCCAAATGGCAAACAAATATTAAAATGGGGTCCAAAATAATGTTTGTTACATCTCCAGCAACTAAAAGTTTGATCAGACAATAACAAAAATCAGAATAATTAGAAGCTGCAGGCCATTATTCAGCATTGAGTTTATTGAATGTAAGGCCTACCAGTGGCATAGAGGGGAGTCTTTGTATCCTTAAATCCACGGAAGACCCCTTGCATGGCCAAGGATAGGAGAACAGCTGGGGCACCAAGTGACCGTAATGTCAAATATTCATGTGCAGGTTTTAGCATGGGAGAGTCCTATGGAAATGAAAAGTATCCCAATGTTAAGATTGCTTTTAGACATAACTAAAAGAAGAGGTTAAGGGGAATAGTAGAAGTTCTTATGCAAACAAAGTATTACCAAGCTGATTCCCATGAAGTTCAGTAATGGTTTTGCTCCAGCTATTACGAATATAGCTTGAATGAGACCAAGGATAGCACCGATAAGCAATGCAGATGAGGCTGACGGGATATGCTTTTTGTTCTTCTTATTGGTTGTAATGCCAAAGCTGCTATCAGGTGATTTTGGATTGCTTGCTACTTCATCAACACCTTATGGAAATCAACGAAACAAAGAATATAGGTTATAACAGAAAACATTCGAAACACTTGGTTTGTACGAACAGGAAAGAAGGTGTGAATGTATATGAAACTCTTGTGAGTATTCCAATAGATGTGGGTTTTTTGAATAACAAAAAATTAAAAGGAGTAACAAAGCCTAGGTAGAGCACCATGTTGTGGTAGCAACTCCTTGTTTTCACTGCTTCCAGTTGAACCTGCTTCCAAAGATTCATTTTCTTGTGCTTCAGAGCTCAATTCTCCAATGGTATCTTCTTCGGCAACAAAAGAAGTCGTCACGCTCACAAGGGGGAATATAGCTATTCTTGACACTTGATTGAAAAGTGCAATTGAAACTCCCACTGCAGCGAGTTCTACTGGACCTGAAATGAATTATGAACAACTGTTTTAGTGCCTCTACCTAACCAAATAACCAAGCCTAGCATCCCCTTAGCCGAAAGGGAAAAAGAGTAACAGAATCTATGGCTCTTTTTAGCATAGTAGAACATCTAGCATGGCAGAATTTAGGTAACTGCTTAAACAATATTGCAACACAAACAATGAACAGTTTACTGTGTTAGCAAATAGTATCTCATTAAATATGCATGCAGGCAGATTCTTGGAAGAACATCTAGAGCCAACAGATTAGCAAAGAAACACTGAATGAATTGACAAGTAGAATCGCTTGCGTAATAGGCATTGAGAATGAAAACGAACTGTGTGGATTAGCCAATTATTTTTGGTGCTGGAGTAGGCATTGCAAGTACGGAATATTTTAAGACAAGAAAACTAAAATAGAGCCTAAGCAGGTGCAGGCTCAAAATGAAGACATGATGCGATAAGGGAAGTACCTATTTGGCCAATAAATGCTGTATCAACAAGTGAGGCAATAGGGTCTGCGGTCAAAGCCAAAGCAGCAGGGAAAGCTATCCGGGCTATATCTAACCCAAGTTCATCCAATTTAAAGATAAGTCTGCCCGCAACGGAAGAGACACTTGTTAGAGATCATAACTCTCTTAAGTTCTTAACATAAGAAATGGTTAAAATTTCTAGACACAAAACAACCATCATCAGAAGAAGCAAAAGCAAATGTTGGTTTAATAATGATTCTCAATCTCATATTGTTTTATTAAGAAACAGATATCAGAATCCTTTCAACTTACCGGAGATCTTTAAAGAAAATGCAAATTGGCATTCTCGCGTTATCCTTGTATGGACTGAGAGTACCTTTCTCATCCATCTATTCAATAGGCAATCAACTTGGCGTTGTAGGAAAATGCCGGAATCTGGGATTCTATATATTCACGGAAAGCCTGGAAGTTTTAACTTCTTTGCTCCACTCCTGCAAAATTATCATTTACTAAGTTTCCTATCATTTTGTGAAACAAAGCAAGCTTACTATCATCACTATTGAGTGGGACAAGGAATTGTCAGGAGACTCATCTACCAGAAGTCTCAATTAGAAGATATCCATAGATGAATCTTTCTTTACAATAAGATGTTAATTCCTGAGATTATGTCAATCAAATGCTAGCACCAAGCGGTGCAGAAAGCTAGGCTAAGGAAATCCGCCAAACAAATTCATAAACTTTTGCTCTGTGACTTCAGACTCCGATAGCTTAACTACCTATTTTACTACAAGAAATAAGAGAGCAAAGATCTGTCAAGGTATTTCTTATTAATCACAGAGCTGCAATCAAATCAAAGCACAAACATAGTACCCCTGGGGAATTAAGAACGTAAAACAACCTCTAAACTTAATGGTATGGCTGTCTTTCAATAAATTAGCTTGATATGGAATAAAGGGTAGTGATAAAAATCTGAAAGTTCCATTTGATTACAGAGAATAATCATATTTCTCAAATGACAATTAGCATCGATGAGAACAGCAGGAAATTTCCTTCACTAGACTACGTATACATGACTTTGTCAGCGTTGAAACCACTTAACAGAACCAAAAATTCAATATTTCGTACAACCTCAAGAAGAAAAGGACACTAGGAGACATTAATTCACCTCCCAAACCTGAACACGGCTAGACAGTCCCCCAAATTCAAACCCACTGTCATTTTCAGAAAGATGCCATTTTCATAGTTTATCGACTCAAATTCCAGTACTTTGTACGGAAGCTGAAGACAACTACATTTGCAAGGCTTTGGAGAACCCACCTTTCCAATTCCCAGAAACAAACTAAGCAAAACTCTGAAACTGAAACATTTAAATTTAAGGAATTCCAAACAATCGCCTATTTAAGGCACTCACCTAACTCGATAACTTCAGAAGAAAAGGAAAGGATTCATAGACACCTGAACAGAGAGCAAAGAACATTCCAAACTCTCCTACAGTGACTGGTGGAATGGTATCAATGCACTCTCGTCAGCAGTTTTCGTCGTACGGCATTTTGTGACCAGAAGTTGGCCACCATTTTATAGAATAACCACATTGGTGGGTTCCATTGTTTTCTTCCATCATAAAGTAGGAGACCAAGTGTCAATATCAGACTCAAGCCACAACATCCATTTGCACGAAAATCTTCAACCGTGTCAGCACTCAGCATACAAAAGGATGCCATGTGTCTGTTGCTTTCGGACAAATACTCCCGAAAGAAAACCAAACGCTTTCTGGCTTAAGAACCGTTAGAAACGTAAAATTATTTTGGACATTATTGTATTCAATCGATTCTTTACTGCTTCCATCTAGTTCAGCGTCCGGATTTCCTTGGTTTCAAACAGAAAGTTTGTAGGGTGTCATCAAACAAGAACCTAAGTTGGGCAGCTTCTTTCTGTTAGTTCCACTAATTTGGAACGTCCTTTGATGGATTTCCTTGGTTTCAAAGAACAGAAAGTTTGTAGGTATGATCAAACAAGAACCTAAGTTGGACACCTGTTCTGTTCGTTCCACTAATTTGGAACGTCCTTTGATACGGAAAATGACAAAAGTTTCTAACTTCTTATCATTGTTTATAGTCTTGGCAGAACTGAATCAAATAGGGACTACAGTCCGCAATCCTGAGATAACGACTGCCAAGTGAGATGTTACTGGTAAAAGATCAAAATGAATGAACAATCACTTTCTCGTTTCAACTCATCCCAACTAACAATCACTTTCTCGTTTCAACTCAACCCCAACTCTTGTGGATTCAAGACTCTGTTAATTAGTTGAACTCAATACAAGAAAGAAGCAGAATTTGGCATCAGAAACCACAATCAGGTAACATCACCTAGGACTTTGACATGAGAACTCCGGAGGAGAACTGAAAAAAATGGTCATACCTGTGAAGCATGAAACCATTAGTGGCGATAGCGGCATGGCATAAAAGCCATACGAAAAAAAGGTCTGATCTTACGTTATCTTTTAATACTGAGAATACAAGGATGGGAAAGGGTTTCCATGTTCAGACAAAACGTATTTTGTGTTTGATGGCAAGTGTATAAAGTATAAACTATAAAATCAGTTCTTTTGAACACATTGGTGGTCTTGAGACTCTTGACATTTGAGACACTTATTGTGAAGAAAATTATACTTCCGACAACTTTATGAGGACAATTCCTTTGAAATATAGTAAGATTCCACAATCCAAGTTGATCACCATCCTGTCTTCTACGATTGATCTTTAGCAGACTACAAAAGGGATAATAGAGAAGTATCATAAACAGTGGTGGGCATAAGATTCCCAGTTTATTTTCTACCGTGGCCCATGGCACGTAGTAGAGGTTTATGTTATGCTAATTTATTCACTGACTAGGATTCCATTACTGCATAATAAAGGCTCTCGGGAAAGATACGTGCTTATCTTTACTAGAGTCTAATAATATACTTATCACTACATCAAGGGGTTAAGGACATGAAAAAGCCAAAAGATAATTCAAGGTATAATAAAATTCTGTTTTAGTGTTTCGATACACTGAAAAATGAAGGCTCCAATGCAAGTACTAGACTAGTCCTTACATAACTAACATTCAGGCCAATAATATGCCGCATCAAGATAGAATTGCAGAGAGTTAGGTCAAAATTTGGTGTGTATAACATCTTCTCAAG
>JANIJH010000008.1:32712980-32727220 GCA_024520975.1 Erythroxylum areolatum | reverse complement strand
AAATGTTTCTAAAACAACTTTTATTATGAAACAGAGGGAGTAACATTCAGGCCAATAATATGCTGTATCAAGATAGAATTGCAGAGAGTTAGGTCAAAATTTGGTGTGTATAAATCTTCTCAAGCCATGCCAAGGGTAAGGTCTCTCCCCCTGGGCCGTCATAAAGATCGATTTTATTTCAAGGACAAAGAATCAGAAACAAAAATCAACAATCTCTGAAATTATTCACCACAAGCCGATGAACTTCCACCAAACCCCTCCAACTCCAAGCCAGATGATGATGTTAACGATGGATATGAGGAATCCATAGCCCCACCATTTGGCAAGAGGCACATAGTTGGCACCGTAGAAAATGGGTGCAGACCCAATGCCATAGTGCGTAAGACCACCCATGAGATTGGAAAGGAAGGACAGAACTACTGCCCCAAAATATGGAGGAGTACCCAAAGCACTTGCCACTGACAAGAAGGCTGTAAACATGGCACCTATATGAGCTGCTCCACTGGCAAAGAAGTAATGAGAGTAGAAGTACAGAAGCACCAAGATGCCAAAGGATAGCTGCCATGAAAGTCCCAGTCCACCAACAAACTGTTGACACGACACATGACATGTGAGTTGATCTCAAGTTTTGAACGAAAGATTAAACATTCCTCACAAGAATCAAGTGTCAAAGACAAACCTTAACTACAGTTTGGCTGAACCAGGAGATAAGACCGTATTTGTTAAGATACCCAGCCATGGCAATCAGGGCAGCAAACCAGGTAAGGGTATCCCACGCAACTGCTTCAGACAAGCACTCCTTCCATGTAACCACACCAGTGAACAGGAGAATCGATAATCCCAGTATGGCTGCCGTAACAGCATCCACATTCAACACACTTCCAAAAACCCAGAGCCCCACCTATTAATGGAGACAAGATCATAACAATTGCAGTAAACAAAATGCATCCGCAAGATATGATTAGATCTTGCATTATCCAAATACACACCAGAATAACCTAGAAGTAGAAAACCCATCAATCTAAAGTCTTGACAAAAGAAAATTTCACCACAAATTGGATCTTATAAATGCTACAAATGGAAAGAGATTTTCTGTTGCTACTTCTACCTGCTCTGATTCTGGTCTTTTTGGTAGATGATATTGTTAAAGGCTTTGGCCGAAACAATATGAAAACCATAAAATGCAACACCTTTAGGACAGAATAACGCAACAGACTTCAAGAAACAGAATCAAACATTTCTTGACAATGATCACCAAGGTTAAGTGCTTACTATCCCTAGAATGTGAAGTGAAATCCAAAAACCCACCATAAGAACAACCGATAGCTACTATAGCTGCTAAGATAGAATTCTCGGACTACTAACAATAATAAATTCTCCCTGGCACTATCATAACGCCATTGAGATACAACAGGAAATGTTTACAGAACGCAATAAGGAAAAAGAAATATATACCGTTAGAAGCAGAGTGAAAGACATAATGATCTCATTCGTCGTCATTGGACCCATTTTCTCCAACCTCTCCCTTGCCAACTTAGGTGCGTCGGGGCTACTTTTCACCGTTGGTGGATAGATTATATACAAGAGCAAAGGCACAACGATCAACGAAACCAATCCAGGAACAATCGCAGCCTTGGCCCAGTCAGTCCACCCAATTGTCTGCTTAATTGTATTAAATGTCAAATTCGCACTCAAAGGGTTCGCAGCCATAGCAGTCAAGAACATGGACGACGAAATAACGGAAGTTTGAAAGCAAGTAAGCATCAACCAAGACCCCAACTTGTTCTCTGTACCATCACCAACATTGCTGCCACAAGCCACACAAAGAGACTTCACTAACGGCAAGAAAATACCTCCAGCTCTAGCAGAAACAGAAGGAATCGCAGGAGCCAATAAAGCTTCACTAAACACGAGACTGTAGCCCAGCCCCAGTGAAGAAGATCCAAACAAGGACACAAACTGGTAAGCAATTCTGTTCCCAAGTCCAGTCTTTATGAACCCACGAGCGAAGAAGAAAGCGAGAGCAATCAGCCACGGGATAGGGTCTGCGAAAGCGGAGAATGCGGCGGAGAAAGTGAGGGTTTTGGTGAGAACTGACGCTCCCAAACCCATCAAAGCAACGGCGCCGAGAGGCAAAGGCTGAGTTATGATACCGACGATCGTAGCAAGAAATATGGCGAGGAGCTGCCATGCGGGCTTCGATACTCCACTTGGGACCGGAAAGAACCAGAGAATTACACCAGTCGCTATGGTGGCTAACAGTGGCTTAATGGCTGCACCTTGCCATGGCTGTGGAGCAGGGGTTATGGTGGTCGGAGTCGCCGCAGACGATGCTTTGACGGTAAAGTTTGAAACCTTGCGACGTGGATTGATAGAACTGAGGGTAGAAAATGAAGGGTACCTGAGGGAAGTGGGTGCGGCGGCGGTGATTTTAGGAAGGTTGAGTGGGGAAGAGAGGCGTGCAGCAGAGGATCTGGTTCTTGGGTGGGAAAGCGTGCGAGATTTAAGGGGTGGTTGTGAGTTGAAGGCTAAGGAGCACGAAGTGGCTGAAGCGAGAGCTAAAGACGTCATTTTTGTTCTGGCGTTTGGGTAAAAGGTCTAATCTTTGCTTTTTATCTTCGTATGTTTTCTGCGAGAGGAGAGGAGGGCTTACAATTACAACGAGGAATGGTGAACGGTTGATACGGGTCGATTGATTTGGGGGATTTGGAGGAATAAAAGGCCAGTCTTCAAGATTGGAGCTCCGCCACCAGATCCAAATCTCCGTCCTCTCAGATCTCCTCTCTCAGAGTCAGACTCAAAGATCTTCTGCTCATCGGCCCAGGGTGGACTTCTATCAAATCAGTGAAGCCACAATCCATGTGGCAATCTGTTAGAGGAAAGATCTCCCTGTCAAAGCATTAGCTTTTAGGTGACGTGGGCGGAGTTGGGACCACCTATAGGGTGGCGAGGTTTCTGTGGATTCACCATGGGCGACCAAAAAGAAGTAGTAGTGAAAGTGACGGGATGGGAAAACTGAAGCCATAGCCAGTGAGTTCAGAGATGTGAGAAGACAGAAAGGCCCCTGGGGAAATAGCCACCACAGAAAGACACGTGCAAACGTGAGCTGTAGTGGATTGCATCTGCCGTGAGTCCAAATAGAATACAGACAAGCTTAATCCAGGGACCACAAAAAACAGGGAAGCAGTTTGAGAGGAAGAAGATCGTTGGGTTGGATACTGCGGTATGTAGTGTATTGCGTGACATCTATCAACCAAAACCATTGGTTAAACAAACACTATATGATATTAAACTCTTTTTACATCCGGATTGGATTCACAAACTCCTGACAACATTGCATATCGTCATTTAGACCGCCTTCCCTGTAGAAATTGTCACGATCTCCTCCTCTTTTTTTTTTTTTTTAACCTTTCTCAATCGATTGAATCATTAAATAGTAAGTGTCTCTTCGTGACTTGAACATTTAGAATCTCAATAGTATTGGTATTTAGCATACATTAAGTGTCTATTCTTATATAAGTAAAATTTTTCTCAACAAAGTTTCGGATTTGAACTTCTTAAAAAATTATATTTTAGTTTCAAAAAAAATTAAATATATGGAAAAAATATCTTTATATTTTATAGTAAATTATATTTATTTTTTTAAAAAATAATTTTTACGTAAAAAATTTTCTTATTTATTTTTTAAAAATTGAACCAAATAAGCGCTAAATGGGTCGTTGATGTCCAACAACTTGAAAATAAAATAAGCATTACCAAGTACCAACGAAATAATTTCAGTTTGGATATAATTCAGCGACTAAAAGCCAACATAAATATACATCCCAATTAGCGATTTTACAATTAACAACTCTGGGCCTGGACCCAATTGTGATTGACATTTATAGAAATTTGTCATTTGGGCCGATTGGCCTGCTAAGAACATGAGATTTCGATTCTCTCTTGCCATGAGTGTCTTTGCTGGGCCATGAGTTGTTTTTGATAATTTTCACGATACAATTGTACTATCACAACTCTATTAGGACTTAATTAAATCTTTCATGTTGAAACTTGAAAGTGATTCGCATAAAAATTTAATACAAATAATCGTGTTTATTTTATCAAAATAAATAGGCATAAGTAAAAAGAAAATGTTCAAAAATATATATAAAAATATCAATTTTTTATAACTCTTACGATAGTTATGAAGTTGCAATGCTCCAATAGCTCAAACAAGTTATTTAGAGACTTGATGAGTAAAAATATAACAAAGTAGTTATATTGAAACTAAGTCCAATAATTTAGGGGCTGTTTGAATTTTATTTCTATTTTTTGTTATTAACTCCAGTTTCTATTTTAAATAAAAATAAAAAACTATTTAATTGTTAACATTAATTTAATTATATATTTATTATTGATAATAATTTAATATTATATAAAACTTAAAAATAATTTAATTCTATTTGCTAATTAAATAGATAATTCTATTTTAATCAATTATATAATATTTATTGTTAAATATTAGTAATAAATATTTTAATAAAGTAAAAAGTTTACCTATAAATTAATATGTAATTTAGTTATTAAAAATACATTTATTTGAAAATTTTATATTTAAATAATATTTTATTAAATAATTATTTAAATTTAAAAGTAATTTACAATTAAAATAAATTAAATAATATATTAATCATAATTCTTATTAGCAATTAATACTAATAATTAAATAATATACTTTTAGTTGATGGCAAATTAGATAATGACAAAAATAAAAACAAAAAAAATTTTAATTTTTATGATTTTTATACCTTATGTAACTTATAAATTGTAACTTATAAAACTGGGTAAAATTAAAAATAAAAATAAAAACAAAGAAGTTTTATACTGAATTTGGAAAGGATAAAAAAATAAAAAGCTAAGATATAAATAAACAGACCTTTAGTTAGTAATTAATATTTTCAATTACTTGGGTACTACTTTTTAGTGAGTAGTTAACATACTAAATTACTAAGTAAAAGAAATATGTTAAAAATGAAGTTTTGATACCTCACTCCACTTTATCATGTTCTCTGTCATGGCCTTCCACTTATTTCATGTTTCATCTTACTAACTTTGCTATATCACTTATGATTTCTATCCCAAAATGATGGTTAGTAAGGCATAAGCCAATTTTTGCATGGTCTAATGGATGCACACTTATGGTTTAGTCCATACTCTTATGATATGCTTTTTAAGCCCAATTTAGTCTTTGGTCCATGCAAAATCGCCATTGACCAGTTTGACTTACCATGACCAAGTCTATTAATGCACTAACAATCTGTCATAACTAATTGAAGTTTGAACCCTGCTTGATCTCACCTAGTTAAGTTACCTTAGTTCATGTTGCCTATCTTCTTCATTCCTAAGTCGTGTTAGTCATTAGTAAAGGCTAACCAATAGCTAGCAAAATGATCCTAATTGTATTAAAAGGTTAAGCAATTACTCTCACCAAATGAATTTGACACTCTAATTAGGACAAATTGTAGGTATTTATTTACTTAGTCTTCAAATTTCCATAAGGTTGTCTTTTTCCCAAGTAACTTCTACGATAGGTTTTTTTTTTCACAAAATCAAAAACTTTGTTATTTAATTCTTCTTATGTTTCCCCATTTTTTATGATTTATAATCTTCTTGGTTTGTTCAATGAAATGTTCCTTACAACTTGTAGAACTCATTTTACTTGGCTTTTATTAGGAATTATTGTATCCTTATGGTAAGGTTTAAGGAAACTAATAAAGTGTTAGGTGTAACTTTAACCATTTGGAAATTTACTTGGTTAATTTCAATCTCTATGCCACATTTCTAACTTGTCGATTACTTTAAAAGGATAGTCATACTTCGACACCAACCCTACAATGTACTTGTTTACTATTGATCATCGTATAGATTATCTCTTTAACACTTCTGGTGTATGATTAACACGGAAGAAGACTACAACCCTAGTAAATCCAAGGCATATATATATGGTATTCTAAGTCATACGTAAAGTGGTAGGAGTGACAGTTAGGGAATGATCGAGAATCTAGATGTGTTCTACCATCGTACATGAGTGAAAGGACATCAATACACTTAGGGTATGTATTAGCCCAATTTATCCAATGTTAGAGTGAGGAGAGGAAGCTTGGCATTACGTAACAAGACTTGTACAAAGCATTGGGGTCTTCAACAGACTACCAGTGATGTGACCAGTGGGTACCTTATCAATGCTAATCCTTGATGTCATAAAGTAGTACATAGACGGTAAGACCTACGAGTGATATCTCCCACTTAATTGTTCCCCGACAAGCCAGCAACATCAAGAGGAGATAAGGAGGAGCCACCATAACCATATTCACTATCATCCCAAATAGGAGTCACACAAGAGGAGGATAGTGAGGAAGTAATCAGGGTACGAACACAACATCCAGACCAACCAAAGATAACTCAGCTGGAGAGATGGTTGGCGCAGCTCATGGTACTTAACGGACTATCCAATAACTGCAGGAAGAGATTAGGGAGCAAATAGGATAGTTTGAGACCTCTATTAGATAGATGAGAGATCTATTGATGCATATGGCATGCCATCAGGGCATGACTTTTTAATTTCCACCATTCAGAGCAGGTACATCATCATTAGCTCCTCCACATTTTAAGGCTATATGATCCAAGGACTCTCTATTGACGGATATGCCAAAGTCATAGTATGATTAAGGCATACTGAAATATAAGCCCCTCCAAAGCATCTCCAATGATACCTACATCCATACTAACATCACTTTCACTCATTATCTTCCCAAATTCAACTCTTCTAACGCAATATCACTTCATAACAACTCAAAGACCAATTAGATTTCATTACACTCTCAACTCATTTGATTCATCATATTTAACTACATCTCATCATTTATAATCCCTATCCTTTTTCCATAACATATCTTACTTATATGTATCAACAATTCATATTCACAATTCATTATCTCAAGTTGATAACTTCTTTAAGTATACCTACTTTCAACTCAACATCATCCATACACAATTCATATTCCCTACTTGTTCATAAACACTCAAAATGGAACACATTCTCATACACTCAAAACAGAACACAACATATACATTCATCCACAAATTTTGCTACACTCAGTTCCCAATTTCATGTCAAAATTTGAGACTCTTAAAGATAGAATTTAAATTAATTGTCTTCATAATAAATATAGCCATATGTCTTTAGTTTAATATAAATCAAGAATCATCTAAATTGAACAACTACAGAGCAAGTTATGGCTAAAACACAGAAGCATGATTAGTGAAATTGTTACAACTAGCATTTTCCAGTTCTCTCTCTCTCTCTCTCTTCCAATTTTTCTAGATTTTTGTAAGTCCCTACATTTCACACCTAACACATCCTTTCTACTTCTTTGCCTCTTCATTCTCAACTCCATTTCAACTCCAAAACATTCACAAGACAAATCATAATTCATAATTGATCATTAACCCAAAAATAGAATATAAACATTTACCCAGTCACCAACAATTTTCTACACTCATCCAACACCATTTTGATGATCATTCTACCTCAAGAACATATCTATAACAATATATGAATTATTACTCATCCTACATATCTGAAAACAAGACATTTACATAAATTTTTCATCACCTACGACACATACATGAACATGGCATAACCAAGTCATTAAATCTCAATTTGCTCATCATTCTAGCTTAAATTAACCATACCCATGACATTTAAAATATAACTTACTTGGTTTAGCTTCAATTCTTCAAAAACAACACTTAGCCTTAACTCCCAAGCATCACACGATCATCATCTTGAAGGAAGTAAGGATAGGTTTTTCTTGTAGCAAATCGAAGAAACAATAAGATGGAAGTAACAATTTAAAGATGGAAGCAAGGTGTAACGTTGGTGAGGTGAGAAGAGAATGAAGAAACAAAAATGAAGGAAAAGAAGAAGAAAGCCATGAAAAGTTGAAGAAATCAAGATTTAAAATGAAAGACAAAACAATTTATTTGGTTTTTCAAGTGAAGAATATTGTGAGAGAGAGGAGTGGTGAGTGGTAGTGCCACTTGTCACTGCCACTTGTCACTTTCCTATAGTCCCATTTGGATTCTTATTAAAAACTAGTATATTTGTTTCCAATTTCTAATCCAATTGTTTCTCAATTTTTAATGACACTTGTAAATAAATCCTAAAGTCATTTATCAAAATTTTCATTGCTATTTGACAGTAAATTCTACTACCATTTATCAATTGTCTTGCCACTTGACATTTTTCCTGGTCTAAAATTTATCCCAAATTTTCCTAAATTCTAAATCACTAAACACACTCTCCAAATCATTCAACATATAAGAACTACAATTCTCAATATAAACACATTTATAAGCAATTATACCCAAAAAATATCAATGAATGCATGTACAATCATTTTCATGTGTAAAATTTACTATTCATATGTATGTGTATGTTATATTATGCATGAGCATATAATGCATTTTCTAATTTCTTAATAATCTCTCATATTTACAATTCTAGCCTCAACATGGGTAACGGGATGTTACAAATATGAAGTTGTTGGCAACAGTACTGGGCATCACTTGAGGCAATATTCATTTCAGAGTGCAATTCTGTCAAAAGACGTGGAGGACTGGACGGAGAGAGTCTACTCGTACATACTGGAGGATCTTTGACCCACTAGGAGCATGCACTTCAACTTGTAAATATCAAAACTTTTCACTTATATTCTGATTTTTGTACTTTGATATATGAAATTTGATTTCAATGTCATTTGATGTATGAAATTTAAAATAAAAATATATGTGCATTATGGGGAACAATAATATTATAAATGTTTGGTGTCATTAATAGTTTTGTTGTTGAGTTAAATTTTTTTGTCTAACAGGTTGCAAATATCATAAAAATAAAGAAAATTCTGTCAAAATTTTTGTAAATTATAGTTCACTTATAACAATTTATTTTGATGCATGAAAGGTTTATGGGTAAGAAGCCTATACTACGCTAGCTCTTTTTGCACACTCACACCAAAAAGCATGATGATGTGATCTTCGTCAACACCTGATGTAGACAACTTCATGTATGTAAAATATATACTTTAATATTAATTCTTTAAAAGTATCACTTATTAACATAAACAATTATAATGATAGGACCAAATACAAAAAAGCGTTGAACGACAGTCTCAGAACTCCTAAACTGTTGATGAGAATCAGGCCTATCTTGATGCAAGGGGTGATAGAGAGCGTCATGGAACGATTTTCGGGTTGGATTCATTTACAAAAATATGTTATTCGCAATCATTCACATCTACTACAGCTGGATCTAGTAGGCAATCCACATCAAATGAGAGAGTCCTTCAACTTGAGAGCATAGTAGAGAGGCTGATGGAGTGCATAACTCACCTCCATAATGAGGTTGCTGAGTTGAAGGGTAGGTATAGGTCTTCATCGTAGCAGTCAAAGCATCCGCCTTTATCACTTGCATAGCTTCTAGATAAGTGAATGTATTTGATAGTCTACTACTCTAAAGTTTTTGTATAAGTTCTTAATTTACAGTTATTTTCAAGATACTGATTCGTGTACATTAATATTTTTATTATATTATCATTAAGGATAATGTTTACTTTATATTTATCAATCAATGTTATATTATTTACATAAATTAAATGTATAAAAAAAACATAAAATTATCATCAAAAAAATCAGGTAGGAAGTGAGAAATGGCGATTGAAATTTATCATAGTTAAATTTCTTGACTGAAATACAATATTCCGTAGCTAATTGATTTCGTCGGTAAGTTACCAACAGAATATATCACTTCGTCGCTAAATTACCGACATAATTATATATTTCGTTGGTAAAAATTTAGTGGCGGATAATATTTTTCCTTATATAAATTCAGTGACGAAATGTTGTATGTCCACTAGTAAATTTAGCAACAGACTTACAACTCGCCGTCGGTAAATTCACTGATGGAATATTATAATTCCATGTAGGTAAATTAGCGACAGAATATTCTAAATTTGTCGATAAATTTGCCGACAGAAATACAAAATTCCATTGTTAAATTTACCGTCGGATGTGCAAATTTTCGTCGTCAAATTTGCGACGGATTCCTTATATCCGTCGCTAAAGTTTACCTACAACCATTTCTTTGAGTAATTTTCATCGTCAAATTTATTTTTCGAAAGAAAATCGGCAATTTTCGTCACTAGAACCTATTTTTCTTATAGTGTACTAAGTCTACTATTCAGTAAAAGAAAACTTTGAAAAATAAAATTTTGACATCTCACTCCACTTCTCTGTGTTTTTGTCATGTCCTTCCACTTCTTTCATGTCTCAATCCACTAACTTTGTCCTATTATCCATGATCTCTTTCTAAAGGTGATGGTTAGTGAAATCCCAAATCTAATTTATAAGTAGTTTAACTGGTTCACTCTTTAAGTCCAATTTGATCTTTGGTCCATCTAAAAATGCTTATGGTCAATTTGGATCTTCGTAGATAAGATCAATAATCCATTATAACTAATTGAACCTTGAATCATGCTTGATTTTACCTGATTAAGTTACCTTAAGTTCCTTTATCATGCCTAAGTCTTGCTATTTGTTGACCAAAGTTTACTAATGATTACTCAAATGGTCTTACACATATCAAAGGAATACCATGTTTTATCGTAATTTGTCTATTTTGGAGGAAAAATTACGCCAATTAAATTATTTCTTATTAAAATTGGATAGCTATTGTTGTTCAAATGTTTCCTTTTTTTTGGGTTTGTGGAACTTTCCTAATGTTAGGCCACAATAAAAAGCAAACTACTCAAGAGCTAATGTGTTACAGTATTAGAAAAGAGATGCATCTTATTTACGTTTACTTAAATATGGAGACAACTATATATATGCAAATGCAATACGTTATCATCTTTAACAAAAGAGATTTTTAAGTTTAACTTCTTCCCAAGAATGATGGAATGCACCAGGACATTTGGATGTAAAAGGGCTAAATAAACCAAGAACACTTTTAGTTCCACTTCTTTTGTAACGAACATAAAAGTACGGTTTTGTAAGCAAATGGTAAGGATGACACAAGATTATATTGATGACCCACTAAATATTGGCGTTATATAATGTCCCTTTTGTGCATGTACTTGTAGACACTGTTTTTAATGCGCTTTGTCTTATAGCCCTTTTCAATTCTTAATAAAAGTATAAAATTAATACGGTTGGATAGAAGAGGTTTTGGGGAAGATCTTATATTTATTTTTCATATTTTAACGGGGTCATTTTTTTTGTAAACTCTTATGTTTATCTACTAGTTAAAGATAAGGTTGCATATTACTAGATCTTTTCAGACGTCGTGTCTCAGCGAAATTTTTACTAAAATGTCATTGTTGTTACAAAAAATCTTCCCATAAGGGTATACTAAGAATTAGATAAAAGGAGAGTATCATATGATTAACTTCATCGAAGCATAATTCACTTTAAAATTAGAAAAAGGGATAAAGTCCCATTTATATGCATAGCCTTTGGCTTGGACATATCATGCGTATAAAGACAGGATATCAAAAAATCCAAAGCCCCTTATTTCCATAACTTAATGATTGATGGATGCACATGTTAGTTATGGAACATGAAGTATCTAAAGTGAAATGATTAGTGAAGCACTCCTTCTTTAAATGCCGTTCAAGTGTAATGGTTTTCAAATGACCAAATTATGCCACATTGGTGGATGTCCCTAACATACAAGTGCTTTAATTTCCTGTCCTTGTTTCTTTGCCTTGTAATTGAAGTGATTTGAACTCGGACTCATATTATATAAAAGAAGGGAAGGCACGCATCATCTAAGTTAAGATTGAGTCACTACATGTGAATAATATTTCATTATCATGGTTAAAGTTTGATTGATTTTTTGATTATTATTATTATTAGCCCTATAAGTATATATGCTTCGTTTGATTTATTAAAAAATCAAAATAAAGAAGATGTTTGTACATAAAAACTTATTATACAAACAAGTGTGAATATATATTCTAGTGTTGCTATCTCTAGGCATGTAGCAAATTAGAGGTTTAAGGGCATTATGATTACTCAGACAAGCAATCCCATTTAGGCTATAACTAACAAATATAATAATGGAGTGCCCAATATGTGCATTGAAAGCAAGCTGACTATAGCCCACCGTCAAATGATGATTGGTCTTCGGGAAGACGTCTAATCTAAAGAATATAATTAAACGTCATTAGAAGAAAGGGAAATCGGTTAATTATCTTGCAAAGAAACCTGTTTTGGTTGGAGAAGAGGGTTGTGTTCAGAAAAAGAGTTCCTATATCTTCGTGGATGCTTTTTCTGTACATCTCACAGAAACCCTAATATTTCTCTACCAACTCTAGTCTCATGTCTCTTTCTACTTTTTGATGGATATTCACAAGTATATACGTCTCGACAAGTACACATACATGCACGTACCTTTTTTGGACAACCTGACATATGCTTGGAAAATGACCAAATAGCTTCACAAAAAGTAGAATATATATAATGTACTTTAGACCTTTATTAGTCCTGCAGCCACATATATACATACATACATACATACATATATATATATATATGTATATGTATTTATATATATCTCCTACCTCAGCATCTAAGCTGTACATGACGAAAGTTGCTTTCAGGACCTTGAAGGATAATCGAGTAGGACGTAGAATGGTATCCTCGAAACACGTACCCTTTTTCTCTGCAGAACAATTCTTGGGTAGGTATTTCTTTATAAGGAAGATCGAAGAATTTATTTATTTATATGTAGAGGAAAATGACTTGGGGATCAGCTTGAAAAATCAAGAGAAGGGAAATTGGAAACATCTTTCATAAGCTCTTCCAGTTCCCAGTCTCCCACTTTCAACTCTTCTCCTTTCCACAGATTTCCGCTCGCAGAAACCATATGGCCTTCCTTATTGTAGCCATTCAAGTTACTGTTATAACCAGAACTCGACCTGTCGCTATGTGGATAATTGGTAGTGTTGCCAGTATATTTCTTCTCAGTTCTAGATATGTTTTCGTCGATACTTATAGTTGATAATGGAGGAACATGAAGCTCACCTTCTATTCCTACGTCTCCAAAGAACCCTTGGTTATGGTCCAGATATAAATCGTCACAACATCCCCCAAGTTGAGGCATACATGGGGTTGCACTGTTATTGAGATATATGCTAGTTGTTGCACTGTACATGTTAAAGCCATGATGATCCAGAATAGGTAATGGGTCCATCATGATGTGGTTCATGAGCATGGCTTGCATGGAAGTCGATGATGATGATGACGACGACGAGAATGATGGGTCCATGTACATGGGTGTAATGGCTTGTTCTTGCATGTACAAGGACCCTCCTGTGACATCGACTTTGCTTGGCTCCGAGGAGGAATCACTTGTGTTTGGCGAGGCCGTAGAGGACAAGCTCTTTAATCTTTTCTTTACGGTTGAATTCCAAAAGTTCTTGATTTCATTGTCGGTTCGTCCTGGCAAACGAGCCGCTATTTGTGACCACCTTCATATTAAAAAAGACACTAGTTCATCAGTTAAATAATTATTTAATTCATGCATGTGGAAGATGAAAATATAGAAGTCCATGGCTGCTAAAATTAGCTTTCAAGAACAGGAACATATGCTGTATGTTTCTATAAATTCCTGGTTTTCATGAATGCTTTCAAAGATAAATAAAAGTGGAGTTTCTTCAACTCCAAGCTACAAGAAGACTAATGTCCTTATCAGTTTAAGTTTATCTTTGATTTTAGTACCAACCTTAGGAAATTAGAGAGAGCTAACAGATTAATATAACAAGTATATGTCCACATCCATTTAAGTATAATGATGTGTATATTGGTTGACAAAATTGCTCATCAGAAGGAAGATCGAACTCATTTTATATTATGTACAACAAAAATTCCAGTAAACCATGCTCTTGTATGTGCATGCACGTAAGCTGAACTTTTGCTTCATTTAAATGAGATTTAAAGAAGGGAACTTCACATGCCAATCAAGTTAATAGTTTTCACTTTCATTATCGCCATTACCTTCGAAGTCACGTTATGTTCTCTTTTTCTCTTTGTTGTTCTAGTTACACTAAATATGTATAGCACTACGACTGACCTGGTGAAACTGTCTAATCCACTTTGGCAAGTGTAAGTTTATTGTACTAGCAAGAATTTGTAAGTTA
>JANIJH010000008.1:32638760-32651291 GCA_024520975.1 Erythroxylum areolatum | reverse complement strand
CCCAATAGGCCTTTTGGACGAAAAGCCACCGCCTTTTGTGATTGTTCAATTTTATACTAAAATCAGAAAGCAAAGGAGAAATTGATACTTGAGATTTAGGTGTTGAATTATCGAATTATGATGACACATAGTTGGAAGTTTGCCTCCGGTAAATTTGTCTTGGTACGATGACATCATATTTAAAATTTTCAAAATCTTAGACAATATTTCATACATAATCATATTTAAAATTTAATTTGCAGTTAACATCTCACGTTAGTAACAAAAATATGTTAATGATTAAAATGTGCATATCAAATTAAGGACAAAAATGCACGTATCGAATTAAGGACAAATGCACATATCGAATTGAAGAATGCATTCATAGAACATATATGATAATAATATGCTAATTCAGATGATTAGTGCATTACGATGATATTATCTTTTATTTTTTTGTCTAATGAATGTTTTGTGTCTTTTTTATTTCAAAATAATTTTGATTTATGAAATTCAATAAATTTTGATGTTCCATATTACATAATTATATTGTCATTGAATATATTTAAATAATATAAAATAATACAATATGTCTCATATATTATTTTATTTAGTATTACTAAAAAAATTATAGTTTAATCAAAATTTTGTTATTTATTATTTATTAAAATAAAAATATAACAACAAGAACGTCGTGAACAAAAAAGGTACACGAAAAAATAACGATGGGTTAATTTCATAAAGGAATTTTAATAATAAAAAATAGGAAACTTTGGAGGAATGGGTTGGCGATGCGCTAAGGAAGTGATAGCGTATTTTGGTCATCAATGGCGGGTCTGAGGATGCCACCAGTTTCCTCTCTGAGACCGACCCTTCCTTTTCTCTTATCTCAAAGTTCCTTTCTTTCCAACTTCTTATACTCCCAAACTCGGCCTTTCCCTCTATCCCCGCCTGCACCCTCCACAATCCTCTTACCTCAGTCTTTTTCTTCTTCTTCTTTTCTGAAACCATCAACTCATCGGCACCTCAATCATGCCTCTGTTGACCCTTTTTATCTCTCTTGTTGTATGCCTGATAGACGTCTCAGAATTGCTGTCCTTCTCAGCGGTGGAGTCGACAGCAGCGTTGCTCTCCGGCTCCTTCATTTAGCCGGACATGACTGCACTGCTTTTTACCTAAAAATCTGGTTTCAAGTAAGCTTGTTTATTTTCTTCTTTTCTCCAAGATAGTACCAAAATTTGGAACTTTGTCCTCTGCAATCCATCATCGTTTATAAGCAGTTGTTACTAACGCTTGGTCTTGTTTAGGAAGACTTTGAGAACTTCTGGTCAGAATGCCCCTGGGAAGAGGATTTGAATTACGCCAAAGCTGTTTGTGATCAGGTCACTTTCCTTTGTTTGCTTACTTCTTTCCCTGTTTGACCTTTAAAGATTAAGGTTCCATTTAATTGTAGCGGGACTATCCTTAGTTTCGAAACATGGTTAGAAGTCTACAATATGCAGATCTTATTCCGTCTTTTGTTGATTTTATTCTATGAAGTTTTTAATTGAATGTAAATGTAATGAATTTCAGGTTGATATTCCACTAGAAGTTGTGCATTTGACTGATGAATATTGGAAAAATGTGGTACGTATTTCCTCCAATTATGCGTTTGAATTATGTTCTTGCACTCTTCTATATATAGTTAACCGGGAATGCTCACTTTATTACCCATCTCCTGGAAATTGAAAACCTGGTTTTGCTTTCCCTATTCAACCAAATTTGTAATTGCCATTAGGCGGAGTGTTCATGTGTGAAGTTTTTGTGTTCAATATCAGTCTAATCTGGATGCCAGCCTACTGGTAACTAACTGGAAAATAAATGCCACATCAATGTTTATAGCTAGCAATATGACCAAGAACTTTGATGATTTTCCAGGTAGCTTACATCATAGAAGAGTATCGATGTGGTCGAACTCCTAATCCAGATGTTCTTTGCAATGCCAGGATTAAGTTTGGTATGTGCCAGCGAATACATCATTGTTTTATTTACATATATATGCAGGGCCATCATTTTTCACTGAAAATCTTTACGTTTCTTCACTGAAATGAAAATCAGGTGCTTTCATGGAGGCCATTAACAGTATGGAATTTGATTATGTTGCTTCTGGGCATTATGCCAATGTCAT
The DNA here is from genome assembly GCA_024520975.1 of Erythroxylum areolatum. Taxonomy (NCBI): domain Eukaryota; kingdom Viridiplantae; phylum Streptophyta; class Magnoliopsida; order Malpighiales; family Erythroxylaceae; genus Erythroxylum; species Erythroxylum areolatum. Next base: position 32,649,145 of record JANIJH010000008.1, on the reverse strand, counting down.
TCATCCATCTCTGACCAAAACAAATAAGCCTTCTGTCCTAGAGCTCTCAAAAGACTTGGTAACTATCTCATATGCCTAAAGTTTGTATCTTTATTTGCATCTATTTCTTGGACTTAGTTCTTCATCTTCCAATTTGATATTTCTATTGAGTGAAATGTCATATGGTTTATTCTAAATAAGAGAGGAACAAATTCTCTAAAAAAACAATGTGTAATGTTGCTTTGTCATAAAAAACGTTAGGGTTGTGGGCTATGAATTTGCATTCATAACTTAGAAATTTATTACCGACTAGTAGTAAGTTAACTAATGAAGTTGTTCTCTGTCTACAAACTCACATAAAATTTGTTGAATGCATGCTCAAAAAGAACATATGCTTTAATAGTGGGATAGGCATCTAAATTAGACAATTTGAAGCATATGTTAATGCCATATAGCAATGTGTGTTGTAAGTTCGTTCACCTGACTTTGCAGGTTAAGGATCAAACTTATTTCCTTTCGCATCTCTCACAAGCTCAGCTTAAGCGCCTTGTTTTTCCTCTTGGATGTATTCCTAAGGTTAGTTTGCTGTAGGTTAATTGCAATGCAAAATATTGTCTAAAAACTTGTCTTTTGATTGTTTCTGATGTAGTAAATATGTTTGGTTTATTTTTTATTCAAAAAGAAACAGACAAGTATCCTCTCATTTTGCAAGATCATGGGCACATGGTGTCTAATGATGGGTAAGGGGGCGTTTATATGTAATTATCTGCATGCTTCCTTTAAGGAAATTGTTTTCTATTCATATGTTATGATTGAAGAAGATGCAAAAGAGCATATATTCACTAGACAGATATTCTTGACACTGTTCTGGGGGTCTGATATTTGCTTATTTTAACATTTCAAAATTTTGGTTTAGAGTTCTGTTAACTTCACCAATTGATGTGTGGGTTTTACTATTATTTTTAAAATACTGTGTTTTTTTCCTGCCAAACTGCCCACAGGATGAAGTTCGTAAACTCGCTGCCCAATTTGACTTGCCTAACAAAAACAGAAAGGATTCACAAGGCATATGCTTCCTTGGGAAGGTATTTCCTCTACGCATGTGTTTGCGACCACATTCCTGTGTTGCAGTTAAATTTTTCTGAAGGAAAATACTTTTACTAATCCCTTCCTAAGTTGCTAAGGCATGTTTTCTTGTTTCTACAACTGCTTTATCATTTGCTTTCTATTTTGCGAATGCGTTTCTTACTTTAAGTCAGCATTTGCTGACTCGAAAGTGGCCTGGTTGTGAATATTTTGCCACTGCAATTATCTTTTAGATAAAGTTTAGTGAATTTGTTGCACGCCATATTGGAGAGATGGAAGGTGTTATATTGGAGGCTGAGACGGGGGATTTTCTGGGTACACATCGAGGATTCTGGTTCTACACAATTGGTCAACGTCAGGGCCTGCGACTTCCTGGGGGTCCATGGTAAGCTGTTGAACACAAATTCTATACAGAAAACTCAAATTTTCTGCATAGCTCCATTCACTTTAGGAAACTTGCTTAGGAAATTTATACTTTTTGTGGATCGAAGATATTGAAAAAGTATTTTTATTTGAAAGAAAGGAGGATACTGGCCTGCATAACACATCCGTTATGGTTTGATTTTGATCCTCATACTCAGTATCCCATATTTAATGGAAGAGCCAGTCTTGCTTCTCGTCTGTCTTTCCTCAACGACAAGAGATATTAGATGAAATAAATATGCATACACAAGTTCCATTTTGGTTTCCTAGTGCTGTTATAGTGTTTTGGGTTTCTCCAAAACCATCTCAAATGGTTGACAGTGTTGGTGCATCTAATGATGACGCGAATTTGGGTTCAAGAGTTGCACTTTCTGCCTTCAGCTCCATATTCTTCTTTTCTTTTGTGGCACATAACTGAGATCTTCACTTGCATCTACGCAGGTATGTAGTTGAGAAAGATGTCAGAAACAATGTGGTGTTTGCATCAAGAAATTATTTCTCGCTTGACAAAAGGAGGCGGTCATTTCGTGTCGGCTCTTTGAGATGGCTTAGTGGATTTCATCCAGAGGAGACCAGTCAACTTCGGTGCAAGGTAGTGTTTTTTTGGTTCTGCCTTGGTGATTTTTGGTATTGGCATTCAATTCCTCATTTGATCCATAGTTATCACAGAGGTTATGAAAAGACTCAAATATTAACATGTAAAGGGTGATGGTCAGTTTGGTGGATTTAAACAGTTTTGGCCTTTTCTTAGAATGGCAACTATGTAGCATGAGGTAAAATGATGTTTCCTTTTAGTGCTGCTCTATGTCCTGGAAGTCTTAATGCTTGTTTTATTAACCTTCCAGGTCAGACATGGCCCTGGGTTTTATAGTTGCAGTGTGACAATAGAACTTGGTGGAGATGACTCCGAAGATGTTGCAGTTGTCCATTTATCTGAAGATGACCAAGGTCTTGCAGCAGGGCAGTTTGCAGCCTTCTACAAGGGAAGCACCTGCATAGGGTCTGGCGTAATCTTGGAGTCTTGGGATGCTAAGGGTTTTCCTGTATGTGAAAGGGCCATTGAATTAGCTAGACTTGAAAACAAATCAAAGCTTGGGAAACCTGTAAAGATAAAGGTGAAACCAGATACTCCAACTAAGGACTGCAATCAAAGGGATGGTACAAATATTACAGAAAGGTCAATTGATACTGGTGTTCATGTGACTATTTAGAGAGCACAACCATACAGACAGGAAGTAGCATTCATGTTCGAATATCAAGAGAACCTAGTTTCCAAATGGATCACAAGCAACTGTCGGGACCGAAGTTTCTAAATGTTGAAGCTGGATATAGCGCCCTGGCCTCCATGAACATCATTTGGTCACGAAAAGGTGGTCGTCGGATTCTTTTCGTGTACCAGAATTTGAAATGCTGTTATATTTCGTGCTGGGGAAGATATACATGTCCAGAAGTGAAACGTCTTGACTGCATCTGTTGGGGTTGATCAGAAGCATATTTCTGTCGTAATTGTCAGGATGTCAGAGTCATGAGTTTATAACAATGGTATGCACCTCACAAATGGCCAAAGCTTGCGATTAAAACTGTACCATTTGCCTCTCTGTTAGCTTATTCTATTCATGACTTGGAAGAATAGAAAATCAAAAGCAAAGTAAGAGGGGACACCTACCAAAATTTTCATCTAGTTCATTGAATTTGGTGGTGGCATTCGTAAGAGGTCCAAGAAACTGCCCTCCTACAACTATAACCTAATCCTGCAGCAATAAATTTAAGGAAATCTAACTGTTATTTACCTCACAGAGCAGTCTAAAAGAGAATATAAAGGAAAGCCTAAGAGACTTAGTTGCAACAAGTTCCTTTGTGGGCACCTCGAATGATAAATAGAAAGCATTGTTTCTAAAAGGTTTGAAAATCTGTCAAACTGTGGGGTGTGTTAATAAATTTTACAAATAACTTATAAATGTTTTGAACTTGCATTAATTACTTCATAATGCAATTAATGCTTAACAACCTACATAATTAATCCGTCAAAGTTTTCATCTTTTTTTTTTCAATTCTTTTATTCAATTTAATTAATAAATTATATTTTATTTATTTCTTTATATTTTAATTAAAAATTATTATTTTAAAAATAAAATTATTATTTATTTAATATTGCTTTATCAAAATTTAATTTCTTTATCTATCTCTTTATACTTTAATTAAAAAATTTTAAATTATTATTATTAAAAACTAATTATTATTTTTATTATAAATTTGTTTAATAAATTGAATTATTAATATATATATATATATATATGTATATATAAGTAATTTTGCTTAAGATATAAAATGTGTTAAAATATAATATTTAAACTATAAATAATTATGTTTAAAGGATATTAGAAAAATTAAAATAAAGTTGGAATTTTTTTATTCACTTTCTTTAAACATATTTCAACTTTTATTAGTTTTTAAATAAATGATAATATAAAAACATAATAATAATAATAATAATTATTATTTAAAATTTTAAGTTATATTCAATCTTAGTTTAAATTATTAGATTTATTATTAATTTATTACATATTAATAGACATTATTAATGCATTTTTATTTCAATAAAATATTTTATTTTATATTACATTTTATTTTTTTTAAATAATTTTTACTTCTTATTTATTATAAATCGATTTTACAGTAGTTTAATACTAGTTGAACATTTAAATCTTAAACCTTTTACTTAACCGGTTCAATGTCCGGTCCGGTTTTTAAATCATTGATAGAAAGTAAGTAATTTAATTGTTGACTTGTATTATTTAATTTAACATCATATTTATTTGATGCTTATTATATTATCAGTAATTATAAAAATAAAAGCAAATTGATTTGTAATAACTTAAAAAAGTTTTTATTTTATAATTTTTAATAAAGAAATTTAAATTTTACCTTGTAACTTAAAAACATATAATTTGATAAGAGTAATTGAACTCTCCCTTTAAAAAACAGAACGAAAAGTCTAATTTACCCTTTAACATGTTCCAAAAGATCAAAAAATTTTAAAATTATCTCTAGTACCAGTTTAGCATATCATGTATATAAATATTATTTCTTAATTAATTATTTTATTTATTTCTAGAAACTAAATCCCTAAAACCTAATTTCATCTAATCTCGATTGCATTTGTTTTTCCAACTTTTCACCTATTTTCCTAAAAGCTTCCTACTTCGTATATATTCTTTGATTCAGGCAATTAAATTGATCTTTTTTCTACATATACGACCTCAGTGTCATGAAACCACTACCTGTACATGGGCCTTGAAAAATGTATGTCGACAATTGCTCCAGTCTTCGAAATGGCCTCTGATATTACCAGACAATCCAACATCGAAACATTGGCTATATACAGTCACAACAATAACGATAATAATAGCAATAACATCTTAACTTGAAATCTTACTAAAATGCGAGTTCTCAAGGAATCAAGAAGTATGCAACTTTATCTTTAACCAGTAAAGATATTATTTCTGATAGACCCTTAAGAAAAAAAAAAGTTTTTGAGACTGCTTGTATAAAACAAAGTTCAAATATATAAACAAAAAATTACATAAAATAACAACAACAAGGATGATAATGATGATCATAATAATAATAATAATAATAAAATTCAAAATAAAATAAAATAAAGAGTAAAGGTAAATAATAAAAATAAAAATAAAAATAAATAAATAAATAGACAAACAAAAAAAAGACAAATAAATAAAACAAACGATAAATTATAGAAAATACTAAAGGAGCAAGTACTACAGGCAAAAGTATTTAGGCTAGATATAAGACACAATAATAGAAGGAAAATTTTTAAAGGCCTATGAAAAGGGAATGATCTCTCTGTGTAAAATCTTTTACCCATTTTTTAATTTGCCATAATGTCTTATTAAGGGCGAAGTATTTGGTAAGTACTAGTAGGACTATATCATACTTGATTACTTCCCCTAATTTCTCTTAGGTCTTCCTCTTCTTCTTTTATAATCTTTAAGCACAATTTTCTTGTATCTTCTTACTGGGGCATCAGGATATCTCCTCATATTTGAACCATTTAAGTCTTATCTTTCTTAATTTACTATCAATGTTAGTTACCCCGGAGTTGTCTCTTACCCCTATATTCTAGACCTTGTGTCTTCTTATAAGATTATACATCTAATAGAACATCCTCATCTCTGTCACTATTAACTTTTGATTATGCACTTGTTTGATGAGTTAACATTCTGCCCTATAAAGCATAGTTGACTTAATTGTTAAACAACAAAATTAACCTTTTAACTTGAATAGTATCGTCTTGTCACATAAAACTTTTTATGTACTCCTCAATTTAAGCCACCTTGATTTAATATAGTGAACTATGTCTTTGTCTATCTCACCATTGCTTTGGTTGATGGATCAAATGTACTTAAAACAATCTTTTGTGGTTTAACTTTCAAATCAATCTTTATCTCCACATTGAATGCAACCTTATAGTCAAAAAGTTACACTCTAAGTACTTAATCTTATTCCCACTCAATTTAAAGCCCTTAATTCTAGCATATCCTTCCAAAATTCTAGTTTGATATTGACACTCTCTTTTATTTCATCAATTAAAACAATGTTATCAACGAACAACATACATCAAGGCACATCCCCTTGGATATTCTTGGTAAGCTCATCCATAACTACTGCAAAAAAAAGGAGCTTAATGAGGATCCTTGATATAACCTGATATCAATGAAAAAATGCTCAACATCTCCTCTTGTCATCTTTACTTTAGTCTTAACATCTTCATATATACCCTTAATAACCCTTATATAGGTTGTAGGAACTTCTTAACATTAGATCAGATGCAACCCATCATGATATGTGGATCTTAATAAAAAATACCAGAACTTTGAGAGATTATATGATTAAATGAATGAGGATTTTAATCCAAAATATTGACTTGACAAACTAGGGAAAATGTTTGAAATTGAAATGATCTCTTAATGTCATGTATATGCGATTCAACATGCCCTATAGGTTTGGAAGCATCCTTGTCTTTATTGACCATCATTAAGTTCTTCCCCATCAACTTGAGTATGTGATTAGAAGTAAATAGAATCACATACCGCAACCTGGCCTATAGGCATGGAAGCATCCTTTTCTTTATTAACCACCATTAAGTTCTTCCCCATCAACTTGAGTATGTGATTAGAAGTAAATGGACTCGCAGAATACAATGACTCTTAGCCAAAATCTTACTTGTAGAACACAATGACTCCTAACCAAAAATCTTACTTTAGTAGCTATGGAGTCTTTGAAACGAATAAGATCAATAAGCGTCTTAATAAATGGGAGAACATCCTTTTTGAGATCCAAATGTTGACTAACTACTCAGAGGAACAAATTTAAGGCTTACATTGACATTACTGGGTTATGGCTCAGAATTGCAACTGGATTGTTTTCCTATAACAGGAGCTATTTTTGTATACATTTATATGCTTTACTAGTTATTTATTTGAAGAAACACATATGAAATCTCTCTTTCTTTTAGAAACAACATAGTTGGTTATTACTTTAAAAAAAACCCAACATGGTTAGTTTTTCTTTAAACCTCATATCCTTTTTCACTTAGAAATCTATCAGTTTTCGAATGTACTGCTCCAATAATACCTTGAATTAGGTTTTAGGAAATTGGTTAAATCAAACAAGATGGGCAAAGCATGAAGCTTTTAAGAAAAAAAAGATGAAAATTAAGAGGCCGTTTCATTCCACTTCTGTTTTTTGTTATGATTTTTAGTTTTAATTTTCTATTTTTAATTAAAAAACAAAAATCTGTTTGGTTGAGATTTTTAGTATAAAAACTGAAAACAAAAACCTATTTGGTTAAGATTTGTAATAAAAAACTAAAAACAAAAACTTGTTTGGGATTTCCTCCAAAAATATTCAAATGTTCTTTACTGGATAATAGGTTTATCTTCAATAATGTTATGCCTTGGCGTATCAAGACAACATCAAAGTTTATGATCATTTGAAAATCTTGGCTCAAAGTACATCCCAATTTAATGGAAAAAAATACTTGACATTTCTTAGCTTTAAAGGGTATATATGAAACTTTACTTGTCACTAATATTATATGCTAGAAAGGGCTAATCATATTATGTATAAGACAAGTTAAAGTATTGTAAATTAAGCATCAATAAGAAAAAACTAAACATTAGAGAAGGTAAATATCATTAGCTTCTAGTTAATGATAGGATTAGGGATCTGATAATGATATGAAAATTAAGGAAAGCCTACCTGTAAGATCAAATGAGTAAGACCCACATGAATTAAACAAATAAACAAGGAAAATTTTATCCTGGATCGAAGTCTAAACATGACACTTTCCAACTAATTAGCAAACTATAATTAACAGGTGTAAAAAAATTTTTTGGTACTTAGCATAAGATGCCCACTACTTGTGTTTAGAATAGTATTCAAAACAGCATGTAAGTTTGACAAAAATAAAGCAATTGACTTTGCAGTAATGTGAAATTTCATTTCAAACTAGCAAGGTTGGCTTAACATTTGGTTTATGATCCAAAGGAAGAGAATATCTTCTTACTTACAACATCATTCTAGGATTTCCTTTTAATTTTTAGATTTGTTAAATGGGTATGCTAAACCTTAATATGAGTTAATGTGTCAGCTAGAACTTTGACATAAATAGAACCAAAGAAAGCAAGAAAAAGGCTTATTGATGTTGTTAAGCACTAATGGTTATTGATAAACATATAAGAAGAAAATCTTTTCCCTACTTTACTTTTTCACTAATTTCTATTAAAAAAAACCAACAAAAATCGGGCCTTACATAATTTTCTGCAATAAAGAATTAAACTTTACTTCTCAAGTTGATATTCATTCTATCAGAACAAAATACAAGCTTTTTCATTCCGAAATGGCTTCCTCTAGATTGTAGTAGGAAAGATTTATGGATTCATTTGTGCAATCACTTCTTTTATTTGCATTCTACAAGCACAAAAAGAGCACACAAACATTGAAATATCAATGACTTGAAACTTGATGATCTATTGGGTAGGATTATATTCAGAACTTCATAAAATCTACATTGACAACCTTGCAACATTGTTTTTTTTATAGAGGAAGGAATAATAGAATATCCCGCAGGTCACTTGTAATAGTTAGAAATGTTAAAGATTACAAATCCTAAGTAACTTATACACATAGTTGATGCCATTTGACAATGTCAGGAGACCAAAAGTTGTTCCTAGTCTAAGTGATTAAAAGGTTTTTACAAATACTATTAATATGAACCTTGATCTTACCATATGATTGATCCTAGCAAACTTGCAGTTATATCTACTCTGAAAGACTCTTAAGGACAAATTGAACTAAACTGGTTCTTTCACAATATAGGCAAAGCAATAAATTGGACAACATAGAAAAAGTCAGTACATGTTTACCTTGTTTTGAGCCATTGGAGTGCGAGTATCAGGCAGAAGGAAGAAGAGAGCATAACAGAACATAAGTGCATAATCAACAGTTGGTATTGCTTCTTCCTCTTCCTGCTGCTTGGCTTCTTCTGGCTCTCTGTAGAAGAACAAGTCCACCTATACATGGAAAGTAAATCAGTGGAATAAGACTTATTACCTTGTAAGTGTGAGGTAGTACATATAAAACATACACATGACTCTAGCAGCCAGATGAAGTTTTTTCCAAGTTTTGCCAAGGTTGATGATGTAAATTCCTAACAATAAATATCATTCACTTAAAATCTTAAAACTGAAAAATTATATGATTACCCATCCATTAGCTAAGTTTTACACATTTCTTTAGTAAACAGGACAAGTGATAAGATAAATTCAATACAATGAGCTATTTTAGATTTTGGTACATGAACTTACTTCGAGATCTTTAAGCTCAAAGTATGCTCTCCAATAACTGTAAGACTCTTCTCCTTCAAGAGTTGAGCAATAATTTGTCCAATAGATGTTAGAAAACTTACTCAAGTCAGATATTAAATTGAATTAAACAAATATATGACAACATATAAAACATATTAGCAATTAAAAAACTCAACAATGTACACTAAGAGGTTTAAGAATAGATTTAGAAAGAAAAAATTTCAAACTTTGACGATGAATCCTGTGATTCAAATGCACATCAGTCACGGTGAAAAGATTCAAGATTTGGGACTTACCAGCCTTTTAGCTTGGTTTTGCTAAAAGGCTCAAGCTTTAGGATACTACTCCTTGAAGCAAAAGAAGAATAAGAAGAAGAAGAAGCTGAAAGAAAAGAAATACCAAATTAGAAGTTTTTGAAAACTCACCTCATGATAAACCAAAAATCAACTGCTTTCTGCACCGACAGTCACTTCGGCTAGAAAATGCTTAATGTGTGGGTTGCTATTGACCCCGTTTGCAACTTCTCAACTTCGGTTAGTGAGGCCGCATGTTTTGAGGCAAGAATCGAAAAGAAAAGAGAAACATATAAGAGAGAAAAGAGGAGTTTGCGATAACAAAATAAATGTAAAAAAGATAATTAGTACGTTCCAAGCTAGTTTTACCAAAGAGGATAACAAAACCTCTTGTCAAAATACATATAAATGTTATTTTCTTGTTTTCATAAAACTATTGTGATTTTTTATTTTCAAAAACAAAAAATTGTAACAGAACTAAGCAAACACTTTTTAGTAACCGGTGTCTCTTTTTACATAAACTACCAAAAAAAGGGAAGAAAAAAAGAGAAACAAACAGCACTTGAGAAAAACTTTTTTAATCAACAACGACCACTTTCTATGCTATTAGTTATTGTTGGCATTTATATAAGGACAGCCACATATATATCTATATATAAAACTTCCGTTAGTTTTCTTCTCTAATATAAAAGGAGGAAGTTGGCTAGTTTTATTT
>JANIJH010000008.1:32610091-32635508 GCA_024520975.1 Erythroxylum areolatum | reverse complement strand
GCTATGATACACATTTCATTCTGTGTGTGCTATATAACGACCCTCTTATGGAGTGACAATTAAATCCCTTTCTCTGTCACTGTATGATCCCATGGACTTTAATATCTAATCGAATGAAACCCTTCGACTTAAAACTATGATATGAAGATAAGACTTGGTGTTTCTACTTTAGTGTGTTTTTCCAAGGAGTAAGTTGTATACAGTCCAACGGAGTACATTAGGAAAGTAGTTAAGCTAAGATGGATTATTATGAGTCTCTAAGGAAGAATTTTTTCCTTCATCACCATATCAGCCCAGGCGATTATACTGGGTGTATAATATGGTATATCTATGAGCTTAAAGGGACAATGTATGCATTTGATGATATTTTGGATGATTTGGGGTATCATGACTATGTGAAAGTGTTATGTTAGTTAGATGATGACTTAATATAACACTACTGATTCTTTAAATGGTTGCACGTCCCATTCTCAGTATGACCGTAAAATTTTAGAGAAAAGATGCAACTTGTGGCTTATGTGACTGAGGAGGAGTTGTTGACAGTTATATACGAACAGCCACATATATATCTATATATAAAACTTTTGTTAATTTTCTTCTTTAATATAAAAGGAAGAAGTTGGCTGGCTTTATTTGATTGTTCAAAAGACAACAAATACATTATAAACCAAATAGTTTTTGGCTCTTTTTTTACTCTATGCAATTTTGCTAAATCCCGAGAAAAATTTCCTGTATTCTTCTTCTTATGAATCACACAATCAAAGGTTAAAATTTGGGTCGTAAATTAATGGTGACTCTAGTAACTAACCGTAAAACGTGGATTATTAAACAGAGAATCGATGAATTGCTTCCACGTTAAGGTCGGTCCTTGTATACAAATCTATAGTTATTATGGTTGGTTTGGCCAGTGCACTAGAAGAGGATAAACCTCCCACTTAAGCGTCCCAAAAATCAACCTTTCCAGCTCCAAAGCAGAGAACTGAAGCTCGTAAATCCAACCTGGGATTCGGAAGACATCAAACGGAAGATGATAGTCTCCTCCAAGCTATTCTACGCCAACCCTTTTCCTCCATTGCTCTTCTGTACACTTCCCAAACTTCCCCTTCCATTTCTTTCCTCTCCCCTTCATTCCTCACTCTGCCCTGCAACAACTCCTACAATTTCCATATATGTCACTGCGCCCTCTTCCCGTACCCTCCACAAGTTGCCTTCTATTAAGAACTCTGGTAGGAGTAACGTGGATGAATTTGAAGAAGAAGACGACAAAGATGATGTCGTAGAAGAAGAGGAAGAGATTGATAAATTCCATTATGAGACTGAAGGTGACGAGGTTGATATAGAAGCACTCGAAGAGGAAGCCGTACAGGTTGTCACAGAGTTCTCTTCCTCCTTATCTCGCCAACTGAGACTCGGTTTGCTCTTTCTATTCCCTTCCCCCCTTTGAATTCTATGTAATATATGCTTTGATGTTCTTTTAAAGCTCAGACTGCTTACCATGGAAACAGATTTTGGCAGAAATTTTGCCCCCGTAAAAGTTCGAAACTTAATTGTTACTCGGTGTGAAGTGTCAAGTTGGCCGTTCTCTTGTCCTATGATCTTTGATATTTTTAAGTGGGTGGTTATGTTATTCTGAATTACATCTCAGAATTTGTTGCCAACTGATTGCAGAGGATGAAACCGACGATCCGAAGGAATATAGAAGGCAGAAGAGGCAAAAAGCTACGACTAGAAATGTTAGCACTTGTTCTTAATGGACTCCACTTACTAGAAAAGACAAGACGTTTCAATTATTTACCTCTCATTGCTTTCTATTATAGATTGCTGATCATGTCCTTCCAAGAGTTACAATTGTGGGAAGGCCAAACGTTGGTAAATCAGCACTGTTTAATCGCCTCGTTGGGGTAATTTAATGTTGTAATTTGCAAATTTAATACTTATCGAGTAAGTTGAAGCCATTAGAAAGTTTGATCTCATTTCAATGTGTTTCTAATTGCAGGGGAACAAAGCAATTGTGGTGGATGAACCTGGTGTTACTCGAGACCGTTTATATGGAAGATCCTTTTGGGGAGAACATGAGTTTATGGTGGTGGATACAGGAGGTGTTCTCACTCTTTCAAAATCGCAGGACAATGTTATGGAGCAATTGGCTGTTTCGACAACTATAGGCATGGAAGGGATTCCACTAGCGTCTAGGGAGGCTGCAGTTGCCAGGATGCCCTCTATGATTGAGAAACAAGCTACTGCAGCTGTGGAGGAATCATCTGTTATTATATTTCTTGTTGATGGCCAGGTATCTTCTCATTTGATTGTTTGGACAAAAATTTAATCATATTATGATGAAAGAATTTCCAAACTTGTTAAATATAGAAACAATTGGATTTGCAAGTGGATCAAAGAAACTCTTGGATGCTTTAACGAGGGTACTTTGGATAGACAGAAAGATGGAGTATTTATTCATAAGATAATCCCACTATGAAATCCTTGGGTGAGATTTTTGTTCTTTTTCCGGTAACATACTGAAAATTGTTCCCCTAGACATTAAATTGTGTGGAGGGATGGCTTAAGTGGGTGAACAATCTGTTTGATTCTGTGAAATCTTCACGTTTAAAATTGTGTTCCTGGTGGACTTGTCTTACTTTTCTTCTGCCTGCCTCAAATTTCTCAATATAGGTATGATTCTTGTTTGGACTTTGAAATGGATCTTTTTCCGTTAATATCCATTCATCATCAATATTTTGTGTTTCTTTGTTTTGTATTTGATGAGCAGAAAAGTTTAGTCTTATTGCTTTTCATATGATGAGAAATAATGAACAGGCCGGTCTAACAGGAGCTGATGTGGAGATAGCAGACTGGTTGCGCAAAAATTACTCTAACAAGTTTATAATTCTTGCTGTTAACAAGTGTGAATCTCCACGTAAAGGGATTATGCAAGCATCAGAATTTTGGACATTGGGGTAATTTTATTTTGTTTAACAATGTCTATAAGTCTCCTAAAGTTTGACAAAAATGCAATCTTTGGGTGGTTAACCAGATTCTCACCACTTCCCATATCTGCTATATCTGGGACTGGAACTGGAGAACTTCTTGATCTTGTGTGTTCGGAGCTAGCAAAAGTTAAGGTTTGTTGTTACAGTGTCCTTATCTAAGTTATGTGGTAGTGAATGAAGTTTGAGGGCTGATATATATGCGATGCTTATTTGTAGTGTCCAGAAAATTTTGATGGAGAAGAAAACTATGTTCCTGCTATTGCAATTGTTGGTCGACCAAATGTTGGTAAGAGTAGCATCTTGAATGCATTGGTTGGAGAGGATAGAGCAATTGTTAGCCCTGTCAGCGGTACTACTCGAGACGCCACTGATACTGAAATTCCAGGACCAGATGGCCAGGTCTGTTTAGAATAAACATTGTCCGAATTTCCATTAGGAAGTTCAGTTGTAGGTTTTGATTGCTTAGTGATGAAATCAAGTTGCATCAACAGAAAACTTTAATAAGTTCTTCATGGATTTTCCTCGAAACACTGCTTGAACTTAGAGGCTAGAGCCAATATCAATTTTGCAATTTACAAGCTTACTTGTTGACTTGTAAATCAAATCTTAGGTTTTGTGACTACCAAATGAACAAACTCAAACTTGGGAAAGAAGTAAAAATATTTCTGATTCTCAAAGAACGAAGGGCAAGAGAATCCACTTTGATTCATTCCTTGTTTAGGTAGTTTTCATGGGCATATAGTGAGAGAGAGAGATGAGATGGGGCTGCACATATAGCACCCAGGAGAGGTCTGAACACTGCTGCTGTTTCTCCATTTGGGAAACACTTCAAGTCTGCTTGTGAGTATCATCAGAATTATACTAGGTTGAACTTTAGACAAACCTTATTGTTGATTGATAGAATCTTTATATTAGTCCTTGGTTTTCTTTCAAACTCCTCCGATTTGTTCTGGGGATTTGGGAGAGGGAGACATAATGGAAGTCTACACAAACGAAAGTCCATAAAAAGCCAGAAAACCCAAATCTCCAATTCACTCCCACAATATTCCAATGAGATACCAATGACCTAGCTTTGGATTAGAGCCTGTTTTTGTCTATCATAGCATCCTTTCATTGGTTTCTTCAATTCCCGCTGTGAGCGTTCTGCAATAATAAAAGACCAAGCCTGCCATGGATGAGCTTCAATTTTCTTTGCTGGCTGGCACATCTAAGTCAATTCCAGGGAACAGTGAACTTCATATTGTCTTTCTTGCCACGTACAGCTAGTCCTCATTTGAACTTTGGACTTTTTAGCGCCCATAGCAATGGAAACCCCAGTATCCAATTCACCCTGATTGTCTCTCTTAAGGCCCTAATTTATGTTGGCTATGACTTGCTAGTTTTGGCTTCTTGTAAGAGTGGGCTGCAATAAATTTTTGTTTTAACTTTTGGTTTATTGCTTCAACTGGGAGATCAATTTGCAAAACTAAGAGTTGCCATGCATTAATTTTGTTGATTTTAATCATACCAGAAAATGTGGCCTATATTTTGTGCAGAAGTTTCGGCTTATTGATACTGCTGGAATCAGAAGAAAGGCAGCTGTGGCTTCATCAGGGAGTGTTCCAGAGGCTCTATCAGTGAATAGAGCATTTCGTGCCATTCGTCGATCTGATGTTGTTGCTTTTGTCGTTGAGGCCCTGGCTTGTATTACGGAGCAAGTACGTCATATTTAACTTTCATGAAGTTAAAAACATTGGATTGTATCATGGCCCATATTATGATAGATGCGGGAAAAACAAAAGATATGGATGAACTTGTTTTTGATCAGATCATATGACTTGATGAAAAATTGAATATGATATATGATGTTACTAATTAATAAGTATCAAGTGTTCAGATTTTGAACTTTAGTAATAGTCTTGATTGTGATCAGTGTCTAATTTCTGGCTTAGTGTAAAGGAAATACTGAATATATTGGCCACGATCAAGGAAAAAGTAATAGTTGAGCATAAGATTAACGATGAAGAGAGAAGTGGGAGAAGCATAGACTTACTGAATAGAACTTCAAAGACTAAAATTATGAGTAGATTGCCCAATTTGTAGCTTGCACTTTGCAAATTCAGCATTGGACAAAAGTTTAGTTTCTAGTGAAAGTGCGCTCTTCCTATAATGTACCTGGATAGCTCAATTTTCTGTTGGCTTGACATAGTTGCCACTTATAATTGGGAAGATCTTCATACTATAATTGTCAACCTGAATGGATTGCTACTGCTTTGATAAATTTGGATATATTTATGACACAGTTCTTTGTCCTAATTATATATTCTTTTTCTTCCGTTTGAATGCTCTAGGACTGCAGGATTGCTGATAGGATAGAAAAAGAAGGGAAGGGTTGTCTGATAGTTGTAAACAAATGGGATACCATACCAAACAAGAACCAGCAGACAGCAATGTACTACGAACAAGATGTCAGGGAGAAGCTTCGTATTCTTAATTGGGCACCTATTGTTTACTCAACGGCAATTGTTGGTCATAGTGTTGAGAAGTATGTTAGGATTGTTCTTACTTTGTTCATTACTTGTTATATAATTGTAGTGGTGTAATCATTTGTTTCACATATAACTTGACCAATATTTATGCGTTAATTGAATATAAAAGAAATAGAAGAAGAATATACAATTGGAAACAACCTCTTTACTAATTAGAGGTAAGGCTGCATATTACTAGACTTCCTCAGATTCACTATATCTGCGAGATGTTTTTACTGGTTGTTGTCGTAGAAGAAGAATGTACAACTTTGATAGGAGCATTGCACTTCTGGTTTTGATTGCATGGACTTATATCTTTACTGGTACTTCCTATGAGAATTTTTTTTGTTCGGTTAGACCTATGAGAAATGGTTATTATCACATTTCTTGCAGTTCTGCTTTATGTTAGAATAGAAACTAGAGCCTCCCAGATTCAGATCATTCTGGAATGGTGGTGCCCTTTTAGGAGATGTCTAGTAGGCCATTACCTAGCCTTAGATGTTTCAGCTCTCTTGATTCTTATGTAATTCTTTCACTGGAGGCTGTAGCACTCTGTAGCACCGGTTCTATGTCGTTAAAGAGTTGTCTTGACAAATACTGGAGTGTTGTCATTTAATATTTTATTTAGTCAGGCACCAGCCATTACACTAGATATCATATAGTTTGGACTAGCTGAGAAAGTATTTCTGTATTCTGTGAAAGCTCTTAGGAAGTTTTGAATGATAAAAGTATCATTCTATTTTCACAAATCCCTTGGCCTTCACCCTATGAACTTAACAATTGGCGTCATACTTTCAGGATCCTTGTTGCTGCCTCTACAGTTGAGAAGGAAAGGTCAAGACGACTAAGTACATCCATATTGAATCAAGTTGTACAGGAAGCTTTAGCTTTCAAATCACCTCCAAGGACCCGAGGTGGAAGGCGAGGTCGGATTTATTATTGCACCCAGGTAGATGTACTATGAATTTGTATTTGCTTTTTGTATATGCTCATACTTCTAAATGCAAACTATCTTGGATACTGGCGATTATGTTTCTCTATCTTGTGGCGTTATGGTTTCTCTTCTTTTTAAGGTGACAAATTTGTTCTCAGAACCATTTTGAGAAAAAAACTTGACAAACGTTAACTTTTATCAATGTTTACTTGGTGCACTGATATGATGGATGTAGAATTGGTTGTAGTTTGAAATTTTTTATTCAGCAGAAAGAAATTTATTTGCCATCTTGGAAGATTATCCTCAAGTACACATCAAATGCTAAGTTTCAGATGCTTTTTCTTTGTCTTCTGCTCTTCCAAACAGCAATTTAGTAGTTTTTTTCCCAGTATATCTTATAGAGATCCTTTTGCAGGCTGCTATTAGGCCACCTACATTTGTTTTCTTTGTAAATGACGCCAACCTTTTCCCTGAAACTTACCGGCGTTATATGGAAAAGAAACTGCGCACTGATGCAGGATTTTCTGGAACACCAATTAGACTAATTTGGCGCAGACGGAGAAAAATGGAAAAAGATGAAGGTAAATTTAGTTTTTTAAAATTCATAAAGAGAACTGCCCATATTATAATCATGCTCTATGTTTGATCACCCGAATCACAAGGACATTTACTAGTTTTTGAAAGTGATCAGACAATATAAAAGGTTTTCAGACGTCATGGAAGTTGAGTTTGAATTCCAATGTTTTAAGACTTCTCAAGCAAAATCCAACAAACTTCAGAAGCACTCATAGCTTTGTGCAAGAGGGCTTCAGTTTGGTAGGATAAAAGCTCCTCATGGTAGTTTTTAGGATCTAAAAGGCTTCCGTATTGTTCACTTCATGAAACCAAAGGTCAGTTTCTTCGACTTAAAGGATGGCTGTAAATGAATCCAGAGAACTATAAGAAAAATATGTAGTTACCTTTCACTATTATGCACATCTGCTAGCTTACTTTCCAGAGGGAATTAACACTTAAATTAGTAAAGCTATATAGGAAATTGCAAAAAAATATGTATTTAGAGTACAGGCTAAAAAGATAAGAAGAAGGACATTTTGCAGCAGTTGTCGGTAGTTGCCTCATTTAACACTTGAAAGAAACTTAAAACCACATTGAGTTGCATCATTGTTTAATGAGTTGTATTCATCTAACAGTTAATGCACCATTAAGAATTGACAAATTTGTGGTTTTGGTTGAACTGGTTTCTTCCAGACAAGGGTGGAAAGAGAACAGCTCTCAATCCGATGCACAGTAGCAGAAAGTTGGCATTAGCAGCGTCTCCGTAATATGTAGAGAAGATGTCTGCTTTCATTGGTGGAATGAACATGCAATGGGCCGAAGGAAGGGAATGCAGAAAAATCTTGGATATTATCATCAACTCTGTCACGTTCCATAGTAATTACTTGATGTGCGCATGAGAATCTAATTGGCAATATCAGAGTTGGTTAAATTAATTGCTGGCAGATGATCCCGTCAAAGCTTTGTATAACCAAATATTAATGGATAACAGTTGGGGTTTGTTGAACATTTATCGCAATTAGGCAATGATGTAATGGCTGTGATGGACTCAAGCGACTTTTCTTTCTTAGACCACTAAGTCAAGATTCTAGATGCAGTTATGAGCAATCTTGGTAAGTCTAAGATTCCAGATGCAGGTATGAGCAATTTCTACCAAACACAGAATTGGTAAGTAAGAATGAGCAATGGAATTGATCACATAGGTACTTCCCTATAGGGTAAGTCCAATGATTACAACCAGAATTTTCCCATACCCCCTCCACTCTTGCAGCCTTGCCTTATACTCTCAAGTGATAATTGAATCATCCCCTCTACCCGGATTAGCAAAAACGTGTCTTTCCTACTACAGAATCTGAAGTAACAACTAACGAACATATGGTGTAAATGATATGGCGCGTATTTTATTTAGACCTATAACATAATTATTTTGATATAAGTATGATACACAAATCCTTTGCATGCATTTTTCCATGAAAGAAACTGGTACTAGGTTTGAGAGAAGGACGCGTATTGCTCTTGAGCATTTGATGGGAAAGAACAGTTGTGTTTACTATTCACCCATTTAGCAGCGATCATGTGGTGTTTTAGGGTACAATCTCTTAGATTTAAAATCGATGCTATTTCTGAAATCATTTGACTCTTGGAAGTTATTGCTGTGAACTCATCCCTGTTGACCCAGTAGACTTCATTCATATTAGATTCTATTAAAGTGTTGGGCCAATGGAGTTTACACAGAACATGACACATGTGAGTAACTTAGGATATGATATAGGGGCCCTTTTATCCCATCCAGATGATGCCATTCTTTGGTACTATTACCAATACTATCATTCAACTTGGCAATAGATTCATTATGCAGCACGCATTAATGAACCGTCATACTTGTTGAAGACGTAACTTGTAACTGTCGAGAAAACGTTAATACTTGAAAGGGGGGAGACATACCAATGAATCATGTATGATCTTGCTATTAATTAAGTTGTTGAGTGAGAAAGAGAATAGAACACTACGCTCTCAGTCTGTCATCTTCACACTCCCTTGACTACAGGATTGCTAACTGAGACCCACAAGTGAATCATAATTTCCCCGGCAATGACAGGGTGTCCCCTAGAGTTCACCTTCTTTTGAAAAACTTGGATTAATGCTGATAAGTAGCTTGATAGAGGTGATTAGTTTGCATTTAAGCGAGGCAGATGCACATGAAGAATTTACATGGTTATTAATTGAAAGCATCTGGAGATCAGGCATTCATTGAGTAATGGAGAGCGTGCAGATTATGGAGGGTGAACTGAAGAATTTGAGAGAATATTTTAGGACTGGAAAGACCAAAGATGCAGCTTGGAGACAGTCCCAGCTTGAAGGTTTGCTTTTGTTCCTAAAGGAGAAAGAGAACGAAATATTTGAGGCTCTGAGGATAGACTTGGGAAAACATCCAGTTGAGGCATATAGGGACGAGGTATGTGAAGTAGTCGAGTATTTCCTTTTCATTTCTTTGATCATTAAACTTAGTTTTAGCATAGGTGCTATAATTTCATTTGATGTTTAAAGGGTATATGAGAATATGGCCACCTTTGACAATGGGATGTCTCCTGTGATCATACAATTTAGATAAAACGTGAGATCTTTTTGCAGGTGGGAACTTTAGTTAAATCAACTCTTTTTGCACTGGAAAACCTGAAAGAATGGATGTCAGGGAAAAAGGTAATTGTTTCTCTAGTAAACTCATTTGTAGCTTTTTGCCTTTTTCTTCTTTAATAATGGTCATGGAACGGATTCACTAGATTTGTGATGTGTTTTCTTCCTACTCAACAAACTATGCAAGTTAAGTTTTCTCAGAAGGATGAGTGTTATTACTGCTGCTTAAGTGGCATCAAAATTCTTTACAGGCGAAGCTGCCTGTAATCGCTTTGCTCACTTCTGCAGAATTGGTGGCTCAGCCTCTCGGTCTAGTCCTCATTTTATCATCTTGGAATTTTCCCTTTGGTAAAGTGGACCTGTCTTTTTTAGGCAAGAATTGCTGCAATCTGCAGTCTGATCTTATTTGTTACACTCCAGAGGATTACCGAGTAGTTAATTCATGCAGGGCTGTCCTTAGAACCACTCATAGGAGCACTAGCTGCAGGAAACACGGTGGTTTTAAAACCTTCAGAATTGGCCCCCGCTAGTTCTCGCCTTCTAAGTAGCTGCATGCCTACTTACCTCGACAATAAAGCTGTCAAGGTCATCCAAGGGGGGCCAGATGTTGGTCAGCAACTTTTACAGCAGAAATGGGACAAAATCTTCTTCACAGGTGACACGGAGTTCCACTGGTGCTTTATCAGTTAGTTTTAATTGTTTTATTAATAAAAAAACTGTTTTATCCTTAGGTTTTTATCTTTTAGGGTTTATATTATTTTTTGTAGTCACTTTGTGGGAACATTTTGTCAATTTTAAAAACATTATTTTAGATTTATATTGAATTTTTTTTAGTTTTTCAAAGGGTTCCATACAACCTTTGAAAAATCCAACACTATACGCTGCGTCAGGTGGTATCAAAGAGAGGATGTCAACTGGGAGCTATAGCAACGGTTTTCGTGACGGTGATCTGGAGGCTAGGGCTCCTTTTTTAGGAAACGAAGCGTTGCAACGTTTGGAGCAATAGATAGAACACAGTTTTTGGCGTTTCGAGGAGCATCTTGAAGAGATTGTGGAATGTCTGGATGCTTTAGGAATTGATATGCACAGGAGGCAGGATAACCGTAGAAGACTAGGGGTAGAGATGGCTCGTGGTGAACGTATGGGTAGAACTGTGCCTGCGAAGAGACAACCAATCTATGAGGAGGATTCGGAGGAAGAAGATTACTATGAGTCGAATAGACTTGGGCGTTTTCAACAACACGATGGGCGTAGGAGGAGAGACACCTATGGTGGATTTGACGATAGAGATGTGAGGGATTATAAACTGATGGCGGATATCTCCTATTTTAATGGTAGTCTAGGTATTGAAAATTTTTTAGACTGACTTGTAGAAATTGATAGATTCTTCGAATATATGGAGATTGCATCAGAGAAAAGAGTTCGGATTGTGGCTTGTAGACTGAAGGGGGGAGCTTTGGCATGGTGGGAAAGGATTCAGTCACGGAGGGAGCGTGAAGGGAAGGGACCCGTGCGTACATGGTATAGAATAAAGTTTCTGTTAAAGCAGGAATTCTTACCACCGGATTACGAGCAGATTCTATTTTAGCAATATTAACGGTGCAAAGGATGGACAATGCACTAGTATACCGCAAAGTTCATGAGGTTGGCGGAGAGAAACAACCTTATAAAATATGAAGGACAGTAGATTGCTCAATATTTGAAAAGGTTGAGACCAGCATTTTCGGATAGAATCGAAATACAGGTTATCTGCACGTTGTCGGAAGCAAAGAAAATGGCTTTAAAGGCGAAGATAATGCAACAGGAGCGTAGCAGAAGGAGTGTAGAGAGCTATAGGACTCCAACATCTACTGATAAATACAAAGCTGTGTAGGAGCATACTCCCCGTAGTTATGAGATGCAGAGTATGGAGGATAAAGTTATGGAAAAAAAAGGCCTATAGTTGAGGCCCGAGATAAGGGGTGAAGAGACTTAAGAACCCCTATGCTAAACCAATTGTGGGAAGTGCTTCAAGTGTAGTCAACCTGGACACAGATCTAATGAGTGTCCTTTGAGGAAGATGGTTAATTTTGTAGAGAGGGACGAAAATGATGAGGGAATTGCTTGCGAAGCAGATGGAGATGAGAATGATGAGTATGAAGTTGACAATGGTTTGACATATGTGGTTAGGAAACTGATGTTAGCACCTAAGTAGGGAGACCAGACCCAAAGGAATTAACTATTCCGCATGAGATGTACCATTCATAACAGGATATTTGGAGTTATCATTGATAGTGGAGGCTGTGAGAATATTATTAGAAATGGGGTAGTGAAGAGGTTAGGATTACCAGTAGAAAAACATTCTAATCCTTATACCTTGGGGTGGATTAAAACCGTAGTAGACAAGATAGAAATCACAGAGAGGTGCATAGTTTCATTCTTCATTGGCAAGTATAAAGATGAAGTATATTGTCATGTTGTTGACATAGATGTTTGTCAGTTGTTGTTTGGGAGACCATGATAGTTTGATGTGGATGCTCAGCATTTAGGAAGGAACAACCAATATCAATTGGAGAAGGATGGGGTCAAGTACATGCTTCTACCAATTAAAACCAAGACTTCAAACTCTGAGGGTAATGCTTTCTTATCTATAGCCAAGCGGTTCGGAGTGGAGATCAAGGAAGCACGACAGGTACATGTGTTAGTGTTCAAACAGGTGTTAATGAGTGAGGCAGAGTTTCAAGTGCAGGAGTACTCAAAGATAATGCAACCCCTTTTATAGGAGTTAAAGGAGTTGATGCCAGATGATATCTCAGATGGGTTACCCCCTATGAGGGATATCTAACACCATATAGACCTCATTCTCGATTCTAGTTTACCAAATTTGTCGCATTACTGAATGAATATGAAGGAAAAATGAGATTTTAAAGGAGAAGGTAGAGGAGAAAGGGGCTTATACCAGAGAGTATTAGTCTTTACGCGTCTTGACATTATTGACTCTAAAGAAAGATGGAAGTTGGCAGATATGTATTGACAGTAGAGTCATTAACGGATTATAGTAGGGTATAAATTTCCTATACCGCGGTTGGATGACATGTTGGATAGCTTCCATGGTGCAATGGTATTTTTCGAAGATTGATGTGAAGAATGGGTATCACTAGATTCGTATAAGGCTAGGCGATGAATGGAAGAGGACCTTCAAAACAAAAGAGAGCCTATATGAATGGTTGGTGATGTGGTAAGCACTTTCACGAGGTTGATGAATCAGGTGCTCAAGCCTTTTATTGGTAAATTTGTTGTGGTTTATTTTGATGATATCTTGATTTACATTCATTCGGAGGATGAACACTTGCTACAGCTACAACATGTGCTAAAGGCCTTAAGCGACAACCAATTATACGTCAATCTTAAGAAATGCAATTTCATGACAGATATGTTAGTATTCTTGGGATAGTGTTTGCGGATGGAATAAAGGTGGATGAAGCAAAATTTAAGGCAATCAAAGATTGGCCAACACCAAACAATGTAGGAGAACTGAGGAGTTTTCATAGTTTGATGACCTTTTACCAAAGGTTTATCAAAAATTTTAGCACCATTGCGGCGCTCATGACAGAGTGCCTGAAAAAAGGCAAATTTTAGTGGGGAGAAGAAGCAGATAACAGCTTTACCTTCTTAAAGAAAAGATATGTACAACGCCAATACTAGCTTTACCAGATTTTAATAAGCTATTTGAGGTTGACTGCGATATTAGTGGAGTGGGGATAGGAGCTGTACTCTCATAAGAGAAAAGACCAGTGACATTCTTTAGCAAAAAACTTAGTTATGTCAGGAGAAAGTGGAGTACATACGACAAAGAATTCTATTCAATGGTGCAAGCGCTCAAAAATTGGGAGCACTACTTGGTTGCTAATGAGCTTGTGTTATATTCAAATCACGAGGCCTTAAAGCATTTGAATAGCCAAAAGTGGATTAGTAACGATATGCATACAAGTTGGTGTCAATTTTACAAAAATTTTCGTTCAAATTAAGACACAAATCAGGAGTATAAAACAAAGTCGCGGATGCTTTCAGTAGGAGGGCATCCTTATTACTTACTCTCAATAATGAAATTGTGGGACTTGAGCAACTGCGAGACAATTGTGAGCAAGATGATGACTTTGTAGAGGTTTGGGACAAGGTTTTTCATGGTGTGCCTATTGACAGATTTTATATCAACGATGGGTACTTGAAGTATGACAATCATTTGTGTTTATCTAAAACATCTTTAAGAGAGAAAGTAATTCAAGACTTGTATGTAGGGGGACTAGCAGGTCATTTAGGACGTGATAAAACATTGGTGGAGGTGAAGGAGCGCTCTTATTGGCCTCAATTAAGAAGGGACGTGTCCAGATTTGTAGAAAGATATTACATATGCCAAACAACAAAGTGATACTCCAAGAATACTAGATTGTATATGCCGCTACCCATACCAGAGAATATATGGGAAGACTTATCTATGGATTTTGTGTTGGGACTACCTCATACTCAAAGAGGGGTAGATTCAATATTTGTTGTGGTTGACAGATTTTCTAAGATGGCTAACTTTATCCCTTCTAAGAAGACCTCTGATGTAGTCAACGTTGCCCGATTGTTTTTTAGACAAGTGATTCGCCTACATGGAGTATCCAAGACCATTACTTTGGCTCGTGATAGTAAGTTCCTTAGATGCTTTTGGCGTACCTTATGGAAGTTATTCGATTCTTCTTTAAATTTCAATAGTACAGCCCATCTACAAATTGATGGGCAAACAGAGGCTGTCAATCGCACACTAAGAAACTTAATTCGCAGTATTTGTGGGGACAAGCCAAAACAATGGGACTTGACACTACCTCAAGCAAAGTTCGCATATAATAATGCCATCCATGTGTGACAGATAAATCACCACTCTCTATTGTCTATACCAAGGCACCTCAACACACGTTAGATTTGCTCAAGCTACCTAAAAGTGAGGGGACCAATATTTCCACTAAAAATATGGTTGCACAAGTGGTAGCAATACTTCAATAGGTAAAACAAAAATTGGAAGCAGGAAACCAACGATACAAACAAGCAACTAATAAAAATTGACGACTAGAGACATTCGATGTGGGAGATCAAGTCATAGTATTTCTATGCAAGGTGAGGTTTCTTGTAGGAATCTACAATAAATTGCAGCTAAAGAAGTATGGACCATACAAGAATTAAAGAAGATTGATGACAACGCTTATATCATGGACCTTCTAGATAGTATGAGGATCTCCAACACTTTCAACATAACAGATTTGTCAAAGTTCCATAATTCTGATGATCTATTATACCTAGAGGACTTTGTGTATTCGAGGACGAGTCCTTTCTAAATGGAGAAGACTGACATGGAATTCTAGTGGTGTTTTAGTAGTTTTAATTGTTTTATTAATAAAAGACTATTTTATCCTTAGGTTTTTATCTTTTAGAGTTTATATCATTTGGAAACTAACACGGAGTTCTAGTGGTGTTTTAGTAGTTTTAATTATTTTATTAATAAAAGACTATTTTATCCTTATATTTTCATCTTTTAGAGTTTATATTATCTTTTGTAGTCACTTTGCGGGAACCTTTTGTTAGTTTTAAAAACATAATTTTAGATTTCTATTGAATTTTCTTTAGTTCTTCAAAGGGTTTCGTACAACTTTTGAAAAATCCAACGCTATAGGCTGAGTCAACAGGTGTATATATATGTGCATTGATCTCTAACAAGTAATCCAAGTTTAGATGGTTATGACTGCAGTAATCACTTTGACCTACTCATTTTAGAAGTAAAACTGTCTTCATACATGAGGTTGGTATTGTTTCTTCTTCATCTCAATGTCTAGGAAGTCAAGAAGTTGGACGGATAATTATGTCAGCAGCTGTGAAGCATCTAACTCCAGTTGTTCTAGAGATGGGTGGAAAATGCCCTGCTGTTGTTGATTCCCTTCCCTCTTCTTGGGACAGAGAGGTACTTTTTTTTGTTTTTCCATATGTTAACTTTACCAAGCTATGAAAACAAACTCTTCTCAAGAGCTTGATTCTCATCATGTCAAGCTATGAAAACAAACTCTTCTCAAGAGCTTGATTCTCATGATGTTAATTACCAATTGGTTTTAATTTCCTTTTTCTCCTAAGGTGACAGTAAATAGGATTATCGTGTCAAAATATGGTGCTTGTGCGGGGCAAGCATGTATAGCAATCGACTATGTTCTTGTGGAAAAGAGATTTGCCTCCACTTTGGTACGAATGTCAAATAACAAAAAGAATACTAATTTCCAATATTAGACTCGAGCAAAATGTTCGGTTTGGCCTCAAAATCGTTTTTCAGGTGGAGTTGATGAAGAACATGATCAAAAAAATGTTTGGGGAAAATCCAAGAGATTCAAACACCGTTGCAAGAATAGTTAACATAAAGCATTTCATGAGATTGAAGAATCTGTTGAAGGATTTTGAAGTTCAGAATTCTGTTGTATATGGTGGTGCAATGGATGACGAGAATCTGTAAATGCCGCTTACACCCTAAATCTCTCTTTTCCTTCGAGGAAAAATATCTCCCACAAAAAAATGTTATCAATTCCGGAATTCATTTGGCCGATGTGCTTGCAGGTTCGTGGAGCCAACAATTCTGGTAGATCCTCCACTTGACTCAGCAATGATGACAGAAGAAATCTTTGGCCCTGTGCTTCCCATAATTACAGCTAAGATAGATATCAGTCTTTAACTTGTGTTTTTGTAATGATTGTTGGTGAGATCCCCATTGGAGTATGGAAGCTATAACTTGTGATAATTTCAATTTTTGTGTTTGAAACAGTTGGAGAGGATCGAAGACAGTATTGATTTCATAAACTCGAGGCCTAACCCACTTGCTATTTACGCTTTCACCAATGATGAATCGTTGAGGAGGAGAATAATATCTGAGACTTCTTCAGGAAGCGTGGTTTTCAATGATGCAGTCATTCAAGTAATCAAGTTCACCTTGCTCTTTTCTCCCTTTTGAACTGAAGCTAACCAGATTATCAAAAACTGATCCAGTTGTGTAAAACTCTTTTTATCATATTTCCTTGCGTAATTGCAGTACTTAGCAGATAGCTTACCATTTGGAGGTATTGGTGAAAGTGGAATCGGAAAGTACCACGGAAAATTCTCATTCGACACGTTCAGCCATTACAAGGTTGTGGCAAGGAGGAGTTTCCTCACTGATTTTTGGTACAGATTTCCTCCATGGAATGCTAACAAGTTGACGCTCCTTGAGAAAAGTTACAGCTTGGATTATCTGGGATTGGTCCTTGTAATTCTTGGCTTAAAGAGGTCTAGACATGCTTCATACGGAATGTAGCAGTCTTCCGAACTCCCCCGTTGATAACAAACAAGAGGTCTAGACAGACTGCATACTCTTCTACCGCATGCATAATATAAAGGAAGCATTTGTAAGATGTTGCCAGGATTTATATTAGCTTGACAGTTTGGCCTGGACGATCGGATTGTCCCTGAAGCCCAACAAATAAAGACAAAATAATTTTATTTTTTATTTTTATTTAAAAAATAAAAAAGAGGTTGAGTCAGGCTAGACTGGACTTCAGTTGTCAAGGTTCGATCAGGCTTCAAACTGAGCCCAACTTGGGCAAAAACTATAAGGTTATGCTTGAGCCTGGGCTTGCCATCTCTACTTAGCTATCCTTTTAAGCGAAAAGAAAGATCGAATTATGTAACTATAAATCACTTGTACATATGGAATAAAAATATGCAATATTGTTATACTCTTTATGTTGGCCCCTAATTTTTTTCTTGATGAATAAGTATGATTTAAATAATGTTGAGATTTTGATAGATTAATCATTTTGTAATTATTTAATTATGTCAAAGTTAGCAGAATTTATTGCATGAGTTAATGGAATTAAAGTGTTAAGGTTATAAGAATGTTCAAGGGTATTTTTAACAAGACACTTAAGGTTAAAAGAACATAAATCTATAAGGAAGGGTAAAATAGACTTTTTGGACTCATTGATGGTAGAAATGGAAGAAGAAATGTTGTTTTGTTCTTTTAAGAAGGGAAAAACATGAATTGAGAGAGAAATACAAAAATAGAAGAGAGTTTCGGTGGAGAGGAGAGAAAAGAAGGAAAGATAGTTAAGGTATCCTTATCTCTTGGTTTTAAGAGAGAGTTTGAAGTTGTTCAAGAAGGAAAAAAGATAGAGGAAGAGAAGAGCTTCCATTTGAGCTAAAGATCTCTTCATTTGGTGAAGAATCAAGTTAAGATCATTTTGAATCTTTTGGATTTTTGGAAGAATTTTAGTTTATGGAGTTTAGAAAATGCATAAGTTTAAGTATTCTAAAATCAATTTTAGTGATTTTGTATTGTGGGATTTTCAATTGAATTCCTATTAAATGGGGTTTTGTCATTGATGAAGGAAATCAAGAAAGGAAAAAGGAGCAAGAGGAGAGGCATTTTTGAGAAAAGTTTATAAGCAAGGAAATCAAGGTGAGTATATGTTTACAATAGAGGAAATAAGCCACTAATGTTTTCTTTGAATCAAAAAAATTTAATGATTTCAGTTGCATCATAAATGTGCATTTATTGCCCTTTAAATATTTTGAGAAAGTGCTACATGTGATTTATTTATGAAATGAAAATGGAAATGATTTTTGAAATGATATCAAGTTTCGAAAATGTGTCATTTTGGGCAACAAGTTTACAAGTCATGAATTACATGTTATGTGTGGTTGTGGTGGTTCCCTAAGTTAAGTCAAGTGCACTTTGACCAAGGGCTTCTTCCGCCTGTCCACTAGTGGCATGAAGCTCCTTCATGGACTCCCATAAATTCACGGCTATGCAAAATCATTATGTGGGATTGTGTTAGTACGTTCTGTTTACGGCTACACAAGACCCTTATGGGAAATGTGTAGTACGCTTTGTTTTGGATCATCCCAAATCATTATGATGTGCTTATCATATATGAACAAGTTTGATGCATTCATGTTTTGTAGTTTGAGAATTTGACTATATGATGAGAAGTTGAGAAACATGTGTTTTATGAACTCAACGAGAATTTTCTATGACAAGTGAATGTTTTCAAAGGTTTTGCTTATTTTTCTGTTATAAACTATTACCCACGAGCTTTCAAGCTCACCTCCTTTTCATCCCATCTTTAGGTGAAGAAAATGAGATCAAATAGGCATCATACTACTTTTGAAATGTTTTTGTAAATTAAGTTGGATTTTGTAAAAGTAAGACTTTAGACGCGTTTTTGAGAATTATTGAGTTTGGCATCTTTTGTAGTTTGGATTTTGATACTGATGATGTAATGTGGCTTGGAATGCCATTAAAGCTTTGTAAATTCTTATATTGTTATAAATGAAATATGAATCGTGTATGGATGATGTTGAGTTGAAATTAGGCATATCTAAAGAAGTTACCAACTTAAGTTGATGATTTTTGAACATATATATATATATATGGTAGTTTGAGAATTTGACTACATGATGAGAAATTGAGAAACATGTATTACCCACGAGCTTTCAAGCTCATCTCTTTTCGTCTCATCTTCAGGTGAAGAAAATGAGATCAAGTAACCAAGAGTCGAGGCATCATACCATTTTTGAAATATTTTTGTAAATTAAGTTGAATTTTGTAAAAGTAAGAATTTAGACACGTTTTTGAGAATTATTAGGTTTGGCATCTTTTGTAGTTTGGGTTTTGATATTGATGATGTAATGTGGCTTGGAATGCCATAAAAACTTAGTAAATTCTTATATTGTTGTAAATGAAATATAAATCATGTATGGATGATGTTGAGATGAAATTAGGCATATCTAAAGAAGTTGCCAACTTGAGTTGATGATTTTTGAATATATATATATATATATCTATATATATATATATAGTGAGATGTTATGGAAAAGAAAGATGGGAATTATGAACGATGAGATGTAGTTGAATATGATGAGTCAAATGAGTTGAGATTTGAGAGTTTAATGAAGTCAATTTGGTAGTTGAATGGTTATGCTCAGGACATTTGAAGTTTGTACAGTGCAAATTTCAAGTCTTCCATAGAGGTAAAATTCGTGTTTTGACTTTAGGAAAAAATCTGGATTAATCTAAGTTGAATTAGACAAAGTTGTCTTGTAGAAAGTTGTAGTTTATCTTTATACCTTTCTAACGATATATAGTATGAAATTTTTAGACATCTGAGTCAAAAGTTATGATCTTTATAAGTGGGGATGCTCTGGAGAGCGTAGTTAGTGATTCAGAACTTTTGGTGATGTGAGGAAGATCATGTAGAAACCCTATCTTCTGGTACACTGTAGACTGAAACCTTCCTTCTTATCCACTGTAAACTGAAACCTTCCTTCTTATCCACTGTAGACTAAATCCTTTGGCCTATCGTTTGGTCCAATTTTGATCCCTTAGATGACAAAATCTCACTTTGATGTCTTCATGAAAGTTGTAGATCTATAAGTCCTCTTTCAAACTGTCTAAGAATAACCTTGATCTGATATCTCTAGTGAACGTTATGTCAATTGTCCCAAAATAGGTCTTAGACTAAAGCCTATCGTTTGACCTTTCATTTGGGATCATCTTATCTTATAGTCTGGTTCAATTTTGACCATTTAGATGATAGAATCTATTCTCAAGATCTTTATGAAAGTTGTAGATCTATAAGTTCTCTTTCAAACCATCTAAGAATAACCTTAATACGATATCTCTAGTGAAAGTTATATCAATTGTCCCAAACTAGGTCTTAGACTGAAACCTATTGTCTGACCTTTCATCTGAGATCGTCTTACCCTATCATTTGGTTCAATTTTTACCCTCTAGATGATAGATTTGTTGGACCTGAACTTTTCTTGGAAGTTAGAACTATTATATGTGAAATGTTGAAAGTTAAAAGCTGAAGAAATGTAGTTGAAACATGTTTATTGAGTATGCTTTGGTGTTTTAGCCATAACTTTTTCCCTAGTTATCCAAATGAGGTGATTTTTAATTTGGAGTAAACTAGAGACTTAGGGCTACAATTTTTCTGATGAAATCGAGCTTTAATTCAGTTTTTAAGAATCTAAATTTTTGGATGGAAGTTGAGCACAGAATATTGTTTTAGTATAAAAATAGTTTGGAAATGTTTGGGATATAACTTTCAGATTTCCAAACCAAATTGAATGATTTTAGTGTCATTAGAAAATTAAGACAATGAAGAACATTTTTTGAGAAGGAAGTATTATCAAATTCCTTCTGGAGTTTGGAAGGATTTAGTTAAGGAGTTAGAAGTATAAGATGTTAGTTTTAAAGACAAAAGGAGGGCATAATGGGAAAGACAAGGTAAATGAAGGAAAAAAAATGGGAAAAAGACCAAATAAAAAGGGCTTTAAGTAAGAAAGAAAGAGAGAAGTCGTGAGAAGCCAAAGAGAGAAGGGAAAAACGTGAGAGAAAGAAGAGAAGAGGAGAAAATTGAAGAAGCGAAGGAAGAAGGAAGAAAATCATGGGAAGAAAAAGAAGGAAATCATCTTGTCAATGTAGGTTCTTCTTTTCTTCTTGCTTTGTTAGAGAAGGAGTTAGAGAGAGAAAGGAGTTTTATGTAGAGAATGAAGGGTTTGTGTTGGAAGAAGATGATTTAAGAGAACCCAATCGATTTTAGGGTTTCTAAACTAGGTGTTGATCTTTTTAACTTAAATAGACCATGGGTAAGTTAGTGCTAAGCTCAATTTAACAATTATTTCATTTTTGTGATTTTGAAGCTTTATTAATTTTATGGAAAATTGGATTGAATGGGATATTTGGTTTATTTAGGAAATCAAGGAAACCCAATCCAAGAGCAAGAGGAAAGGCAAACTTGACTTGGATTTTGCAAGCTAATTAGGTGGGTAATTTATTTATAGTTATTGTGTAATGAGCAAAATGCCTTGTGTGTGTATTGTGTGTTAAAATGACTTGCTTTGAAATGTTGTGATGTGAAAATTGCATTATGATGTATGAAATTTGATAAAATTGAATTGTGAGAATGATTATGCTATGCCTTAGAATTGTATCATAGCATTTTGATTAAATGGAAAGAAGAAAAAGCATGAGAATATGAACTTGTGATTGATTGTAGTAGTCACGTGCACATCGACATAAAGCCTTCTCCTGGTTGCCCACTTATGGCACACGAGATCCGAAAAGTGGACTCGTTTTATTCATAGTGCAAACTTCGGTTTCTTCATTTTGTTTCACGGAACCCTCGAGCCATTTGTTTAGGCATTTTCATTTTGATATGTTAAGTATGATGCAATTTATATGTTATGCTTTGATGATAAATTACATTCCATATGTTTTATCTGATGATGTATTGAACTATCAAGATAAGATGAGTATGCTTATATGAATATTCGTATATATGTTTGATTGTGTGGCTCGTTGTCAATGACTATAAATATATTAGCCACTGATTTGTGTAACTCAACCCATCATTTTCCCTCCTCAGGTGTAGAACGAGAAGATTAGCGATCCTTGCAAGGTAATTGGACAAACTCCGAGATAGTTAGCTTTTGCCTAAGCTAGTTCGAACACTATTGGATAGCTTAATAAGTATGTCAAACATTGAGCATCCACTTGTATTTGTATTAAGTTAGTGATGTATATGTTGATATGTAAGTAAAGCTTGTTCAAATATTTACTTTGCTTATTAATGAGAATATGAAATTTGAGGATTTTCTTTTGTGTATGATTATGTCATTTTATAAGTTGAGTATGATGGTTGTGGAAGTGGAATGCATGTATGCATATGCTTCTTTGTTGAGATTACAAATTGTTGCTTGTTTTAGAATAACATGTTAGAGATTGGAAAGGCTGTATGGAATGAATCATTTGAGGTGAGATTCAAGAGTTTACGAAAAGTACTTAGTAGCCGAATTGATATGAAGAGATATTGCATTTGGCAAGTTTTTATAAGTGTAGAAATTGTGTTATGACTTTGAGGAAAAAATGTATCGGTCTAGGTAGAATTAGCCAAAGTTGTTTTCACAAAAGTTGTAGCTTGTCTTTCTAGCTTTCCAACGATATAAAGTATGAAAATTTTGGATATCGTAGTTAAGAGATACGATCATTATAAGTTGGTAATGCTGCATAGGGTGTACATCAGGACAGCTATAGAAAATGATGAGATGTAATTGAATGCGAGGAATTAAATGAGTTGAGATTTGAGAGTTTTATGAGATCAATGTGGTGTTTGTATTGTTAGGAAGTGATGTTGCACTAGAAGAGGTGAAATTGAGAAGATTATGAGTGAAAGTGATGTAAGAATAGATATAGGAACCATTGGAGAGGCTTTGGAGGGAGTTTTGCATCACCTATGTTCGTTAGATGGACTTTAGGTCTGTTAAATGGACCTTCTTGGGTCTGTGAGGACCCCCAGCATCGCCCATGTCCTTTTAATGGACATGTCTATTAAACAGACCTTCTCAGGTCAAAAATGACCCCCAACTCCGTGTATGTCCGTTTAACGGACATACACTGTAAACTCGGGGAAATTTATATTTTTGAACCTCTAAATGGAAAAGTATTGCTTTGTTCTCTTCATTAAAGTTGTAGATATAGAAGTTATCTTTCAAATAGTCAAAAAACGAACTTAATCAGAGGTCTCTAGAGAAAGTTATGGCAATTGTCGCAAGACAGGTACAATATGATTGAAGACATAAACATGTTGGATTCTTTTGGCCATAACTTCATCATCCGATCTCCAAATGGAGTGATTCTTAAAGAAATACATTCCTAAAACATTTTTCTACCTCTCCATAAAAATTGGTATCCATTTATGTTAATTTGGAAAATATTTATGGAGAGAAAGTGAAGAAATTGATTGGAAGAGCATGAATTGGTTGTTTACCAAACATACTTTGGTATTTTACTTATATCTTGAATTGTAGAGCTCTGATTGAGATGGTTCTTGCTTCAAAATAAACTAGATACATGGAGATACAAATATTAAAGAGAATTCAAGTGGTAATTCTGGAGTCTAACTAGTGTGTGCTCGCCCCTTGTGGTTTGAGATGTTATGAGAATGATGACTAAAGAGATTTCATTGAAATAACTCTACAGAGAAATGCGCTCATGTCTTATGATATTTAGAACGGATAGTTGGGCTCCAGAAATGGGGTCCAAAATCTTATGGTATCAGAGATCTTCATGAAAGTTGTAGATCTATAAGTCCTATTTCAAACCGCCTAAGAATGACCTTGATTAGATATTTTTGGTGAAAGTAATGCCAATTGTCCCAAAATAGGTCTGACCTTTCGTTCGGGATCATCTTACCTTATAGTCTGGTTCAATTTTTATCCTTTAGATGATAGAATCTGTCTTCAAGATCTTCATGAAAGTTGTATATTTGTAAGTCCTCTTTTAAACCGTCTAAGAATGACCTTGATCCAATATCTTTAGAGAAAGTTATGCTAATTGTTCCAAAATAGGTCTTAGATTGAAACCTTCCTTCTTATCCACTGTAGACTGAATCATTTGGCTTATCGTCTAGTCCAGTTCTGACCCTTTAGATGACAAAATCTCACTTTGATGTCTTCATGAAAGTTTCAGATGTATAATTCCTTTTTCAAAACATCTAAGAATGACATTAATTAGACATCTATAGAGAAAGGTATACAAATTGTCCCGAAATAGGTTCAATATGATTGAGGACAAAACCTTGTTTGATTCTTTCGCCCATAACCTTGTCATCCAACCTCCAAATGAAGTGATTCTTGAGCCAATAGATTCCTAACACAATTCTTTATAACTATCCAAGAAATTTTATAGCTTTTGATATTTATTTGAAAAGTATTGATTGAATCAAAGTAAGGGTATGGATTGGAAGAGTATGAATTGGATATTTTACTAAACATATTTTGGTATTTTGATGGTATCTTAATCTGTAGAGCTCCAAATGAGATGATTCTTATTCTCAAATAAAACCGAGTCATAGAGCTTGAAATTATCCAAAGAAATTGAATTCTAATTAAGTCCATAAGACTTTCAATTTTTGGATGGAAGTTGAGAACATAATATTTGCTCCAATATAGGAATAATTTGGAAATGGGGCCCGACACTTATGGTATTAGAGAATGAAAATGAACTGAGGATGATTAATGAGGGTTAATTAGAATAATCATGCATGGTAACAAGCACAATGGGCCCTAACTTTCAGATTTCTAAACCCAATTGAATGATTTTGGTGTCATTGGAAGCTTAAGACAATGAGGAACAAATATTATGAAGAAGTCAAATTGAAATTCTGATTAGAGGTTTCCCAAAATCTGTTTTGAAATAAGAGAAATGAGTTTGTTTTGATGTTTGGTTGGTGTGGGCATGCCACTCTTGTGGGATGATGACTAATGAGGGTTTATTGAAAATAACCCTATAGGATACTATGCTTACGCTTTATGACTCCGAATGTTTGGGCTCCAGAATCGAAGTCTAACACTTTAGAGCAACTAGTAAAGTTATTCTTTTGTAACTATAAGGTTATAGGTTCAAGTCACATAAATAGTCTCTTTGTAAAAATACAAAGGGAAGGTTATGTACATTATAACCCTTCCCAGAGCCTTGCAAAACAAAAAGTCTTGTGCACTGGGTATGTTAACTTTTTTTTTTTTACTTATACTTATATCGAACTCTTATTCAAATCTTATATTTTCAGGTTATTACAAAAGTTTAATATTCAAATAAAAGTATGAAATATTATTGATTGGAATTGAATCCATTATTTATTTCAATTTGATATCTCAGATGTGGACCCACTCACAAAAATTTAATCTAATGATTGTTGGGAAATTGG
>JANIJH010000008.1:32366265-32383251 GCA_024520975.1 Erythroxylum areolatum | reverse complement strand
GAATGGACCTAAGCTAACCTATATGTCATGAAATGCAAGCTAATTTGGTAAGGAGGGTGT
Source organism: Erythroxylum areolatum (assembly GCA_024520975.1). Taxonomy (NCBI): domain Eukaryota; kingdom Viridiplantae; phylum Streptophyta; class Magnoliopsida; order Malpighiales; family Erythroxylaceae; genus Erythroxylum; species Erythroxylum areolatum. The sequence goes on along the minus strand of JANIJH010000008.1, from coordinate 32,383,191 downwards.
TTTGATCTTTGGAAACCTTATCTCTATTAAATGGAATTGTAAGATAAATGTATAGAATATATTTTTGGATTTTTAGGAATGAAACGGAAAGATAAAGACAAATGATCAAATGGTGATACTATCCTCTTGAAAATGAGCTTTGGCTATCATAGTTCGAAATCAATTTTTGATGGGAGTGAAAATCATTAAGTTTCAAATGGGTAATCCTTAAAGAATTCTTTAAGTCCAAAATCTTAATCAATGAACTCCATTTCTTAAGACCTTGTTAAATTCCCTTAGTGTGTGTAGTCGGTAAGTTAATGCAACAATTCACTTTTGGATCTCAAATCAACTCAATATTAAACACAACTATACACAATAAAACAGATTCAACAAGATCACAAATGGATATATATGAGACTTCATATATTTGAGCTCAAAGTTCTACATTAACAAATCCAACCACACATTAAATATCTAACACTTGATTAAACTCTAATCAAGAATGTTCAACTACAAATTACAAATCATAAACCTAGGAGTTCATACATCATAGCTGAACATGGATTAAGCTACTCCCCTTTTTAGCCCTTTGAACTCCAGCCATTGCTACATCTTCAAGAGTAGAGAGGTGCCTAGCCACGCATAGCTCCAATAGACTTCACAACTAAGAAGCAACTCGAGACACCCATGGTAGCAGTCGACAGTGGAAATGGATCAAAATGGTATGGATAAGAGAAGGCAATGGTGTGTTGCTTGAAGATGGAGTTGTTTGTGAGATGATGGAATACTAGTATGGAGGTGTCAGCTCTATGTCTCCTTTTGTAAGTTAGCCTAAAATAGGTTTTTTCATAAAACGGGTTGATGGATCAAATTGCACAGTTAGTTAATTCGAAAAAAATGGTTCGAGTCTGTGCCAATTCGAATGTTTCGCAGTGGCGAGAGGATGAGTTCATTGCGGCGAAATTTTTCTAAAAGATTTATTCAATCAACTTCAGCTTTTGTCGTAGTGCAAACATTATCTTCACCACGGTGAACTTTTCCTGAAAGGTCTCTTCAAAAGATTTTTAGATTTTGCCATGGTGAAACATCAACGTCACCTCGGCGAACTTACCTGTTTACCCCGTTGACTTGTTAACTCGGGCCCTTGGTCTTCACTCATTGGCTCTACTTCTTTAATCTCTTACAATGAAAAATAGTAGTTCGCAATATCAATTGTTTTTTAAAAAAATCAATTTAGAGCAATTAACATTTATTCGTGACAATTTTACCCTCAAATTACATTAATTCAAGACAAGCACTAAAGAGTTAAATTAAACACAAAATATGAAAATAAGAGTCAAGAAGTATAATAAAAACCATGAAATTGTCACCAATTGATATAGGAAACTTGGGTTCAATCAAATTCCCCCACACTTAACCCTTTGTACTCTTGGACAAAGTTTATAAAAGTCAAAGAGACACAAATGTAAAAGAAAATTCTGACCATGTTTAAAAATGAGAGAAGAGAATCAATCAAGTCATTTCCTCATAAATCAACCCAAGCAGACTAAAAGATAGCTAAGAAAATAAACACTATACGCATTTAATCCAAGAGATTGGGCAAAAGAGAATTCTCTCAAGGTAACGTGTTTAATCTCTCAACTCACTTGTCTTAGGATAGTTTCACTCTACAATCAGCTTACTCCATTCTCTTCCATAAGCTTGTGATAATTCTACCCCTCCACCACGAGAACTATAATTTCGAAAATCAAGAGGACCTTTCAAGGTTGTAATATACGGAAGGCTAAATGAAATGGATTGAATAGAAGAAGGAAAAATGAGTACATGCACCACAATTATTTTTCTCATGAAACCAACATCAACTATGTGTAAGAAAATATTTAAACAAATAACAAACATAATTTAACACATTTTATTACATTTCTCTTTTGAGAAAGCTTTCTATTTTTTTAAAACTCTTTTTGGAACTTTTGGAGCTTTTTCTTTCTTTTCTTTTGTATAGAAACCCTTTTTTTATCAGCTTAAACTAGAGATGAGATACTCATATTAATTGTGAAATATGCATGTACTCAAAAGAAGGCTCAAAGGGGCTAGCAATGGTTAAGTGTTTGGGGTTTGTGTTTGGGTAAGTAAGGTTTGGAAAAGAATGCCTCTATCATATTAACAAAATTTTTAGTTCATCAAACTTTGATCAAGCATTAAAACAAGTTCTAGAGAGATATGAAATTAAGCAAATATACACAAAAATGAAAGAATTCAGGCCCAAACATCCTTCCAACAAGGTTAGTACCTCAATTAAGCAATCTTAAGGTTTAAAAACACATAATGCTACTCTCTTAGCTTACCCTCACTTGCTTCTCGTGAAAACACTAAAAATGAAATTAACCAAAATCAACTATCATTTAAAAACATAGATGGTGTTTTCAAAAACACATGGACAACTTTGAAATTTATAAAATCCTCAAGACATAGGAGTGAAAAGAATCTAAATTGGGAGAATTATTGAAATGAGGGAATTTAAAACAGTTTCTTTTATGAAGGATAGTGTCACCGCAGCAAAACCAAGAGCTCGCTGTGGTGAACCACAAATTTGTAGCATTGTCGCGGCGAAACCAAGAGTTCACCGTGATGAAAAATTGCATAAACACTTGAAAAATGCAATTCACCTCAATTACTTGCACAGGACACACAAATGAATTGCATAAGCAATTAAATGGCTAGAAATGACGCATAAACAAGAATTGCCAAAATGGAATAACCTCCCTCACACTTAAACATCATATTGTCCTCAATGTGAATAACAATTAAAACACACTATGCATTGAAAAGTAAGTGAAGGCTATTGAATAACAACACACCGAGAAAAGCACAATAAGAATTATATAAATAACTGGTCATTAATTTTTTACATAACAAAAATGTAACTAAGTATCCAACAGACTGGAAACTAAAACATAACTAGCTAAAACAAAAAGAACAATGGACTCAAGCTACTTTATAGGAAGATCATCCCCAGATTCAGAGGGGCCTGCTCCCGATGTGCCAACGTCACTCGGGGGGTTATCTTCATCAGATCGTAGTTGGAAGTGTAAATGCTCGGTGAGCAATGCATCTATGCATTGACGATACCGTCTATCCCAGTCATATAACGCGTCTCTCTCCTTTTGCCTGACTATCTCCTGAAAGAGAGTGTCTTAGAGATGAGAGAGATCTATACAAAGTCTATTGACTTTACTAACGAGGGACTGTAAGGTCACGAGCTCAGGAGCATCCTGAGCTAGAGGATCATCCTTAACTGGTGCCACAGCTGTAGAGGTTGCACCAATATCATGAGCATGGGTGGAGAGTTGAGGTGGGTGAATGGTAGGTTGCTTTTGGCAGGTATGCCTAAAGAGAGGGGCTGGGTCAAAATAGCTATCAGTGTCTAATTTCGGACATTGTGTGCTTGGATTATGTTGGTGACGAGATAAGGAAAGGTGATGGAATTGATAAATTTTACGGTAGTGATAGTCATGTAGGGTGCAGGCGATAGCAACAGTTATATCGACTAGGCGACCGATTATTAAGAGGTAGATATGGAGGGCTTATTGTTTGGTTATATAGGCGACGTGGGTGGTCAGGATGATATTGTTGCATACTAGATGTAGCCAAAGACAAGCTACAGGTTGGAGATCAAATCTTTTAAAGTATAATTGGTAATATCGGGGTCAATGTCAATCGGTGCCCTCTTAATAGAGGGTGTGAATAACATCGTCCGAGGGATAGTTATGGATTAGCTGATCATAGTGGAATCGGACATTGGGAGGAAGATTGAAATGGCGGCAGATACTAGTGATGGTGAATGCATTGGGGGCTTTAATACCACAGAAGTTAATTTCCATGGTATTATAGAATCTGACATATGTGTCGAAATGGAAAATGAATTTATCATTGCCTTGGTCACAAGGTCTGACTAATCTTGTAAGTTGTGAAGAAACAAGTTGTTGCACAAAGGGATTGTCAGGGGGAGCTAAGGGAAAGGGTCGCTCTTTGATAAAGGGCCTAGTGTCTACTTTTTCAGTGAGTTCCGCAAAAGTGAAACTATCAGAAGAATCAGAATCACTAGGAGGGCTAGGAGGTGTAGTAGTGGTACTATAGTTTGGGAGTTTAACACGAGGCATTATTTTGCAAAAATGCTCATCAAAATATAACTTAAACAAATGAGTAAAATAAAATATCCTAAATAAAAGGAATAGAAAAGGGAAAATGGACAAGAGAATAAGATAATAAACTTAATCTACCCTAAACAATATAGAAACTAGGAAAAGTGAAGAGAAAAAAAAGAAAAAAAAGCATAGAAAGGCAAAAAGAAGAGGAAATGCAAGGATGACCGTGGCGCAGAATGAGGGTAAAGACGAAGGGGGATGAAAAGGGATAGAGGGAATACGAAAGGTTAAGAAAAATTAGGGGTGGAAAGGTAATTTCACCTCGTCAATTTTGCGTAGATTAAACTTTCACCTTGGCGAACTTAACCTTAGTCGTGAAAACAACAAAATATTAAGGTTTTGCCGCAGCGACTTAAACTCATGCTGCCGCGAAATTTACCTAAAAGGAATAAAGAAGAATGTTAGGAAGTTCACCACGGCTTGAAATAAACCCGAGAGGAATAGAAAGAAATAAGGTATGCTCACCACATCATGAAAGAAATTGTAAGGAACTTTCACCACAGCGACGTGGAATCCACGCTGCGGCAAAATTTTCCTGAGAGCAACATGAAGGAAATAAGGTAAAAGGTTACCCAAAAGGAATATTGCGTAAAGACAGAAATGAGAAACTTGACACACAAACACACAAAAGACACAAGCTAAATACTTAGTACATTTAGAGATCATATACAAAGTCATCAGGCACCAAATAGCTCAAGAAAACAAATTGCAACACAATCAATCACATCAATTTCCTTAATGAATTTGTATCATGCATAAAGCCGAAAAGCATAGCAAATATAAATCAGGAGACAAAACTAGCATTGGAATTATTAAATTGAAAAACTATGGCATAAAATAAAAACTAAGCTAACGTCCTACTGATTTGGTTTCCCCCCCACACTTATTCAACAAATTAATGCATCCACAATGTCATAGAACAAAAGTAAGTAAACAAATGAAGGAGAAAAACAACCTGATGTTTACGAAGGTTGTTGGTTCTCATGATAGGGCTTCAATAGGTGGCCATTCACTTTGAGTCTAGTCTCTTCATGTAAAAACTCTACCATACCAAATTATACACCTTAGTGACTAGGTATGGCCCATCCAACGAGTGTTGAACTTTCCATGCTTAAAAGTGAAACAAGCCTTGAATTGTAGAACTTTGTCCCCTTCTTTGAAGCTCTTCCTTTGGAGAATCTTATCGTGCATCATCTTTTTTACTCCTTATAGAGGCGATAATTTTAATATGCCTCTAGCCTCAACTCCTCCAATTCTTACAATTGCAGCTTCCTCTCCATACTAGAAGAATCCAAGTCCATGTTGCACCGTCTAACTGCCCAATATGCTTTATGCTCTAACTCCACCAACAAATGACAAGCTTTGCCATAGATTAAACAGTAAGGGAACATGCCTATTGGGGATTTGCAGGCGGTCCGATAGGCCCATAGTGCTTCTTCTAAATGTAGGCTCCAATCCTTCTTTGATGGCTTTACCATCTTCTCTAAGTTGTGCTTCATTTCTCTGTTTGATATTTCAGCTTGACCATTAGTTTGTGGGTGGTATGCAGTGGAGACTTTGTGAGTGACTCCAAATTTGGAAAATAGGTTATCAATGACTCTATTACAAAAGCGTGTAACTCTATCACTAACCATAGCCTTAGGAATCCCATACCAATAAAAAATGTTGGACTTAAGAAATTTAGAAACTGTTTGCGCATCATCTTTTCTAGTAGGCACAGCCTCTAGCCATTTGGATACATAGTCGACAGCTAAAAGGATATACATAAAGCCAAAATATGGGGGAAAGGGACCAATGAAATCAATCCCCTATGTGTCAAAGATTTTTCAAGATAATAAAAGTTGTTGAGGCATTTCATGCCATTTACCTAACCCTCCAAAATGTTGACATTTGTTACATGACCGACAAAAGGTAAATGAATCTTTAAAAAGGGTAGGCCAATAAAATGTCAATGAATCTCCTTGCACTAAAATGCCCACCATAAACCATTGAATGGCAAGCTGAAATTATAGCATCGAATTCCTCATTAGGCATGCTTTTCTGGATTACTTAGTCACTGCATAATCTCCATGGATGAGGAGCATTCGCTCTTTAGCTTTAGGCCTGCGCCTTAGACATAAAAGGAGGAGTTAATCCAGTCTTGAGATAATTTACTATGTGTGCATACCAAGATTCTTTAAAAACTAAAGCACATAAAACTGGATTAGTAAAAGAATCGCATGTCAATTCGAAAGAGTCCACTCCCTATGTATTGTCTGGTAGCCTACTCAAATGGTCAACCCATGGTTTGTCGCCCTAGCTCGATTCTTTATTTCAATATCGAATTCTTGGAGAAGCAATGCCCACGTTATCAATCTAGGCTTCGATTGTGGTTTCTTAAGGAGATATCGAACAACTGCATGAGCTGGATCCAGTATTTTCGAGGCATATGTGATAACTCTTGCTAGTTTCTCCTCCCGTTGACCTAACATAGTGCAGCATAATTAGAAACATCACATGAAAGCTCAAAAGGCAAGTTCCAATCAAGAGAACCTAAAATGGGAGGAGAAATGAGTTTTGATTTCAATTTATCAAAGGCATTTATGCAATAATCATCAAACTCAAATTTTGCAACTTTTTGTAAATGCTTGGAAAGAGGTAATGCAATTTTGCTGAAATCTTTTATGAACCACCTATAAAATCTTGCATGACCTAAAAATGATCTTATATCTTTAACACAGGTAGGATAAGGCAAAAAATATATAACCTCAATCTTAGCTTTATCAACTTCAATACCTTTGCTAGTAATCAAATGACCTAGCACTATACCTTTATTGACCATAAAATGGCATTTTTCAAAGTTCACAATCAAATTCTTTTCAATGCACCTCTTTAAAACTTTTGCAAGACTAGATAGGCAAGTATCGACAGAATCACCATAAACTAAGAAATCGTCCATAAAAACCTCCATGCATTCTTCTAAAATTTCACAGAAAACAACCATCACATAATGCTAGAAAGTCCCTGGGGCATTACATAAACCGAAAGGTATCCTTCGATATGCAAAGGCACCAGAAGGACATGTAAAAGTGGCTTTATCTTGATCCTCTGGTACAATAGGTACTTGAAAGTACCCAGAGAAACCATTTAGAAAATAATAATGGGATTTGCCCGTAGGTCTTTCAAGCATCTAGTCAATGAAAGGGAGAGGGAAATGATTTTTTCATGTGGCATTATTTAATCATCTATAATCTATGCACACGTGCTATGAATTTTGCACTTTAGTGGGAATAAGCTCATCCCTATCATTTTTATCACAATTATTCCACTCTTTTTCGACACTACAAATATTGGACTAACCCACGCACTATCGGAAATGTGATATATGATCCCAACACTCAACAATTTGTGATTTCTTTCTTAACCAATGATAGCTCAAGTTCCATATGGTTGGCTTTACAATCATCAATTTGTGATTTCTTTCTTACATATTTCTTTCTTGCTAATTATAGTACTAGCAATCCTTAAAAAGAGTCTACTGAGAATCAAGGTAGTGTCCTGCACAACTTCAGAAGACATGTCAAGCACATAAAAGTCAGCTGGAAAGACCAAACCCTTTACTTGGACCAAAATGTCCTCTATAATGCCCACTGGATGCCTAAGAGACCTATCATCTAATTGTAAAACTACGGATGTAGACTTTAGACTTTTAACTCCCAATGATGTGTAGATAAACTTAGGCATCACATTAATGGCTGCCCCTAGATCTAATAAGGCTCCTCCTATAGTAATTTTTCCTATGGTTCATGGAATGTTGAAAGATCTAGGGTCTTGGCATTTTACTGGGATTTGGGGTTTGAGCAATGCAGAAACATTTGAGCTGACTTGCACTCTTTCATTCGGTCTAAACTTTCTTTTGTTGGTGCACAGGTCTTTAAGGTACTTAGCATACGCAGGGACCCTTTTCACAAGGTCAAGCAAAGGGATGTTAACTTCTAATCTCCCAAAGAAATCAATGATATCTTTCTCATGTTTAATATCAGTCATCCTTTTGCTGAGCAAATACGAATTAGAAAAAGGAAAGTTTACCTCCTTGTCATTTGCTTCATAGGCTCTTTGTTTATTTAATTCCGGGTTGGTTTCATAATTCGCTTCCTTGCTCTTTAATGGTTTGGACTCCTTTTCAGTCAAAAGTGCTGTCTCCTTGGATCTTTCAGACTTCTTGACTCTTTCATTTGTTAAAGGCAATTCTCTACTTTGAATCTCCTCTTCATCTTCTCCCTTATCTTGATTGCTGAACCTCACTTATTTCCCATTTTGAAGGGTTATGGCATTTAAAGTCTTGGGGTTCATAATAGTATTGGAGGGGATAGTTCCACTGCTTCTTGCTTAGTTCTCACTCATGTTATTGGATAATTGAGTGATGTAGGAGTTGATATTCTCAGCCTTCGTCTCCCATTGCTCCGTTCTCTTTTTTAGAGCATTGAACTGAGAAGCGTTTTTAGAAGAATCCTGTTGAATGAGAAAGGCTATTGCGTTGAACTGGTTTTTTTTTAAAGTTCTTTCCTCTTTCATCAGCGCCATCATGTTATGTAGAAGTTGGTTAGTGTCCTCCTTTGGTGGCACAATTAGAGCTTATTGTTGGTTATGGAAGTACCAGCTCCTCCACGTTGTTGAAATCTGTTTAGACCTCTTCCTTCTTCATTCCTCCAACTGAGCCTAGGATTTGCCTTCCATCCCTCATTATAGATGTTGGAATAGGTGTCCCATTTCTGATTGGACTGATCCTGATACACAACAAACACTTCTTCATAACAACCAGGGCAAACACTAGATATGTGCATTATTGACCCACAAGTATCACAACTAGGTGCAGTAAGATCCATAGAAGGTGTTGGGTGATGCACGCTCATGTTTTTCAATTTTGTCGTGATGAAGGATAGCTGTGAAGTCACTTTACTTTCCAAAGAGTCAACTTTAGACTCCAAATTTCCATTCTTCTGGATTGGGTTGTTGACACTCCCAACTTATGTACACCTCTAGTATCTCTAACACTGTACTATTGATGATTTAAAGCCATTTTGTTGATCAGATCCCATGCCTCCGAAGCTATGAGGTCAATCAAAGAACCTCCCGATGCTGCATCCAACATACCTTTATCTTGACTTTTTAGGCGATCATAAAAATACTGCACTAACTGCTCATCAGGTATCTGATGGTGGGGGCATCTGGACAACAAATCTTGGAAGCGTTTACAATAGTTATAAAGGGACTCATCATAATCTTGATGTGCCGAATAGATCTCCTTCCTTATGGATGAAGTTCTAGAGGCCGAAAAATATTTCTCCAGGAATGCCTTTCACAGATTGGCCTAACTATGGTAGACATTCGCCACATGTCTTAAGAGACTCATATACCACTCCCTTGCTTTTCCCTCAAAGGATAGGTGAAAAACCTTCCATAGTACTTTATCAAGTGAAACTCCCACAAGTTTCATATTCTGACAAATCATGGAAAACGATTGCAAATGGATTTAGGGATTTTCTCCTGTCAAGCCATAAAATTTAGGGAGATAGTTAATGAGCAATCCTTTAACTTCAAAATTCACATCAAAATTAGGACAAGCAGTAATAAATGGATCATAATTCACATCAGAGATAGTCACTTCTCTAATAATTTTCCTTCTTTGATTCCCATTTTTTTCACCAACTCACTCCTGTTCCCCATTACCTCCATTATCACCATTCCTAGGTTGATTAGAATTAAGGTTAGGGTTTTTCAGAAAAGCTTGGTTCTTAACCATTATCACTCCTTCTAATGATTCACTCTCACTGGTTGGCTGACTAAAGTCCTCTTCAACAACTACCTTGCTTCTGTCTTTTTCTATCCTCTCCTTTTTAAATTTTCTCAAACGACTTTATATTTTAGGGTAGAAAGGCAAAAGTTTGGCTTTCCGAGGCATGCATGAGAACAATTCAAATGAAAATAAAATGTAACAAAATTTACTTACAAGCACACAAAGTCAAAGAAAAAGATGAAATGTGATGGATGCAAGTGTGTAGGTGTGTGAAAGTATGTATGCAAGTAAAGTATGTATGTATGGACAAGCAATCAAAGAAATGTTCAAAACTATGTCGGTGCAAAAATGTTAAGTATGAAAAGTGCAAAAGGTTCAATATCCTTTTTGTTTGTATTTTCAAAAATTTATGCTATGTAAAGAAAATGAAATCCTATACTATTGACAAGTATGAAGCTAAACTATCTAGAATGAAATCTAAATAAAAGGCTCCTAATCTAGCTTAGCAGCAAAATGAAAAAAGCTAACATAGAGAACTAATTGCTTGGTTCCCTGACAATGGTGTTATTTTGATCCAGACCTTAGTTTCCTACCCTTGGAGGTCAAATCAAAAATATAATCCAAGGATTACAATATAGGATGCAACCTCGGGTCGTCTCACTTAATAGAAACCTGAACAAATGGACCTAAGCTAATCCATAAGTCATGAAATGCAAGCTAATTTGGTAAGGAGGGGGTTTTGATCTTTGGAAACCTTAACTCTATTAAATGGAAGTGCAGGAAAAATGTGTAAAATGTATTTTTGGATTTTTGGGAATGAAATGAAAAGATAAAGAAAAATGATCAAATGGTGATAGTATCTTCCTGAAAATGAGCTTTAGCTATCATAGTTCGAAATCAATTTTTAATAGGAGTGGAAATCAATAAGTTTCAAATGGGTAGTTGGTAGTATCTTAAGACCTCATTAAAAGCCCTTAGTGTGTGTAGTTGGTAAGTCAATGCAACAAGTCACTTTTGGATCTCAAATCAACTCAATATCAAACACGACTACCACAATAAAAGAGATTCAACAAGATCACAAATGGACATATATGAGACTTCATGTATTTAAGCTCAAAGTTCTACATCAACAAATCCAACGACACATTGAATATCCAACACTTGATTAAACTCTAATCAAGAATGTTCAACTACAAATTACAAATCCTAAACCTAGGAATTAACAAACGATAGCTGAACATGCATTAAGCTACTCCCCTTTTAAGCCCACTAAGCTCCAACCATTGCTACATCTTCAAAAGGAGAGAGGTGCCTAGCCATGTATAGCTCCATTAGACTTCACAACTAAGAAGCAACTGAAGACACCCATGGTAGCAGTTGATGGTGGAAATGGAAGAAAATGGTATGGATGAGAGAAGGCGATGGCATGTTGCATGAAGATGGATTTGTGTGTGAGATGATGGAATACCAGTATAGAGTTGTCGACTCTGTGTCTCCTTATACAAGTTAGCCTAAAATAGGCTTCTTTTTTCATAAAACGAGTTGATGGATCTGGTTGCACAGTCAGTTAATTTGCTAAAAAGGGTCCAGGTCTATGCCAATTCGAAGGTTTCGTTACGGCGAGAGGACGAGTTCACCGTGGCAAAATTTTCTCAAAAAATTTCTTCGGTCAAGTTTAACTTTCACCATGATGCAAACATTATCTTCACTGCGGTGAACTTTTCCCAAAAGGTCTCTTCAAATGATCTTCAGATTTCACCACGGTGAAACATCAATGTCGCCACGACGAACTTGCTTATTTGCCCCTATTGACTTGTTGACTTGGGCCCTTGTTCTTCACTCCTTGGCTCTACTTCTTGAATTTCCTACAATGAAAAATAGTGGTTCGTAGTATCAATTGTTCTAAAAAAATTAATTTAGTGCAATTACTAATCATTTGTGACAATTTACCCTCAAACTACATTAATTCAAGACAAGCACTAAAGAGTTAAATTAAGCACAAAATCTAAAAATAAGAGCCAAGAAGTATAATAAAAACCATGAAATTATCACCAATTGATATAGGAAACTTGGGTTCAATCAGGTTCCCTCCTTCAAGTCTTGAGAGGTTGTTCGTTATAACATTTTTTTGCTCCCTTATTATCTTTATTCTTAATTTGGAATTCTTGGAGTAGAAGCACTCACTGGATAAGCTTAGCCTTGGCATCATTCTTAGCAAAAAGATAGCACAATGCTGCATGATTTGTAAAAATAATAACAATTGAGCCTAACAGTTAAGAACAAAATTTCTCACATACAAATACCACAGGTCTTGCTTAATTTCGTAGTTGTGTAATTCAGTTGTCCTCCCATCAAGGTCTTGCTTACGTAGTATATGGCATGCAATCTCTTTTGCTTCTGTTGGACGAAAGGCACAAACAATTGCATGATTTCTTCCATTGCATGTAATTTCGAAGGGAAAAGACCAATCTGTCAATGTCAAAATAGGTGCTATTGTAAATGTCTTTTTTAACTTGTTAAAAGCATCCAAACAAGCATCATTAAACAAAAAAGGCACATCTTTAACTAATAAATGAGTCAAGGGTCTATTGATAAAAGAAAATTTCTTGATAAACCATCTGTTGAAAGTTACATGACCAAGGAAGGCTCAGATGCCCTTAATGTTAATGGGAGGTGGTAACTTTTTAATTACTTCAGTCTTAGCTCAATGCACTTCAATCCCCTTGCACAAGATCTTATGGCCCAATACAATTCCCTCTTGGACCATAAAGTGACACTTCTCCCAGTTTAAGACAAGATGAGACTCCTTACATCTTTGAAGCACTATGTATAAATTAAACAAACAATGATCAAAATAATCTCCAAAGATAGAGAAGTCATCCAATTACCTCTATAAAGTTCTCATTTATATCAGCGAATATGGCCATCATGCATCTTTGGAATGTGGCAAGTGCATTGCATAAACCAAAAGATATGTTCCGATAAGCAAATGTCCCATAAGGATGAGTGAAAGTGGTCTTCTCTTGATCCTGTGGGTATATAACCACCTTATTGTATCTTGAGTATCCATCAAGAAAACAGTAAAATGTATAGCTAGCCACCCTCTCAATCATTTGGTCCACAAAAGGTAAAAGGAAATGATCTTTTTTGGTGGCCAAATTGAGCTTCTGGTAATTAATACATACTCTTCAACTTGTGATGGTCCTAATAGAAATCGTTTCAACTTTTTTATTTTCAATTACTGTCATGCCTAGCACATACTGTACTAGACTCACCCACTCACTATCTGAGATGGGATAAATAATCCCTGCATCCGATACCTTCACTACCTATTTCTTCACAACCTTTTGTATGTTTGGATTTAACCTTCTCTATCACTCCCTCATAGTTTTACATCCTTCTTATAGGTTAATCCTATACAGCACCACAATGGGACTAATCCCCCTAATATCATAAATTTTCCACCCTATAGCTCTCATCCTCTTCCTAATGATCTCCACCACTTTCTCTTCTTACATATAATCTAATTGGTTGGAAATAACGATGGGTAGGGTATGGTTCTTAGCTAAAAAGGTGCATCTCAAATGGGAAGGTAAGGTTTAAGCTCTAAAGTGGGGGGCTTAATAATGGAAGGTTGTGTGGGTGTATCCATTCTCTCCAACTTTTCTGTCTCAACTTCCTCATATAATTCCTCTTCTCTCGCACTCTCTTCCCTGTGCACTTCAACAACTTCTTTAGCTTCCTCTTCAACCTCCTTCACACACACATCCATAACATCAATTTTCATACATATAGTACCATCCATCAGTTTCTTCAAATATTTAGACATGTTAAATTCAACCTGCTCATCACTATTTGTCAAAACAAGTTTTCCTTCATGCACATCAACTAATGCCCTACCAGTATTCATAAAGGGCCTACCTAAAATCAATGGACATTTTCTATCAGCTTCAAAATCTAACACAATAAAATCAACAGGAATAATAAATGTATCCACTTTTACTAACACATCTCCTACAACTCCAAATTTCCTCTTAATGGATTGATCTATAAGTTAAATTAGCATGTATTTTAGCTTGACCTCTCCTAGTCCCAATTTCTTTCAAATAGACAAAGGCATCAAGTTAATACTTGCACCTAAATTACATAAGCATTTAGAAAATTCAAAGTCATCAATAATACATGGAATAGTAAAACTCCCTAGATCTTATAGTTTTGAAGGCATCGTGCTTAAAATGATCGAAATATAATTCTTTGTTAAGGTTACCTTCTGATTGTCATACAAAGTGGGTTTATATGTTAGTACGTCCTTAAAAAACTTCACATACTTGGGCATGCACTCCAAAGCTTCCAACAATGACAAGTTAATCTAAAGCTTCTTCAATTCTTCCAAAAACATAGAAAACTAAGGGTCCACTTAATGTTATCTCACCCTTTGTGGATATGGAAGTTTAGGCTTGTACGGTGGTGGTGGTAGATAAGGCCTCTCTTCTTCTTTCTGTTCTTCTATCTCCTTGCCTTTCCCCTTTTATTGGCTATCCCTTTGGACACTTGGTTCCTCCATCTGCTTAACACTTCAAAGTGTAATAGCCTTGAGTTGTTCCCTTCGGTTGGCCTCAGTATTGTTTGGTACCTACACTTCTAGAAGATAAAGCACTAGTAAGTAAACGTACTTGCACCTCCAAGTTATGGATGGATGAGGCATGGTTCTTCACTATTTGATCAAACTTTGCCTCCATCCTCTTTTGATTTTCCTCCTAGCTCAAAAACATCCTCTTTTGGTTCTCTTATTGATTTTCCAGTCTAGATCCCAAAACATCCATCAACTTGTATATTTTTTCCTCCAAAGATCCAAGTCAGTTTTGCTGAAGTCCAGGGGATCTTTGTGGTCGTAATTGGCCACCTGCACTATTAGTACTTTGAGAAAAATTTTGGTGGTTTTTCCACCCCAGATTATAAGTATTAGAGTACGGTGTGTTACCTCACTATGGTTAGCCTAAGTAGTTTACTTGTTTAGTGCTATTGGCTCCTAACAAAAAACATTCTGTTGTTTAATAGTTGTCCTGCCCATATAACTCACACTGTGATTGCATAGCTTTGGATGTAGAAAAAGATGCTACTTCCATATTGCTCAACTACTTGGTGAGGGCTATGATTTGTATCTATAAAGCTGTAATGGAGTCAATTGGGATCATACCTTTTTGCTCCTTTTTCCTCTGCCTACTTCAACTGCATCTATGGTTCCTCTTATGCTCTGATTCACACCATTGTAGAATATTTGCATGAGGAACTCCCTCGAAAGGTTGTGGTGTGGTAGCTTCATTGTAGTTCTTTAAACCTCTCCTAAGCTTCATATAAAGACTCCCCATCACTTTGTTGAAAATTTTTTATTTCCTTCATGATTCTTATCGTCTTGATCAATGGGAAATATTTAGTAAGAAATGCCTAGGCTAGTTGTTCCCAAGTAGTAATCTTCCCTGAATTGAGTGAGTTGTACCATGCTTTGAGCCAATCTTTTAAAGTAAAAGAAAATAATCATAATCTCATGGCATCATCAAATATCCTATTAAACTAAAAAGTGTCGCATATCTCTAAAAAGTTAGCGAGATGGGCATTGGGATCTTCATTAGATGACCCATAAAACTGCACATTACTTTGAAGAATGTTGAGGAGTGTTAGCTTGATCTCAAAATTGTTAGCTTAAATCACTAGCCTCGCAACTCCTTGAGGGATAAATCCTAGCATCATAAAGTTCATTAAAGTCCTTTCGACCCCTCCTTGTTCTCCTTCTTTTGCCATATTTCTTTCTATAATGTCCTGATGGTTTGCTCTTCTTAACTGTCATTCATGCCTTGTCTTATCTAATTCTCTTCGTCACAAAATTCTATAGTCCTTCATATGTTCCTTGTGTTTATGTACCAGCAAAGACATAAGGAAAAGTATAAAAAAATATTAAATCAAAGTAACCCAAAATAAATAAGATGCTAAACAAAAAAAGCCTTGGTAATGGCACCAAAAACTTGTTGATTACAATACAAATTACTCTTTTTATGCAAAAAAATACAAGTATACGGTGAAGTAAATCACTTGTTAATATAGAAATCACATATAATATGTAAAATACACAAGAAGGGGGGTTGAATTGTGTTAAATTGTCTAAGATATTAATCTTTAAAATCTTGTTGATTTTCTTGACAAATTCAAATGATTACAAAACAACGCACTTAACTTGATGAGTAATGTATCAGCGAAAATTAATATCTATTCTTCTAACAACACGAAAATTAAAGAGGTAAGAGCTAGATAATATGATACCGTTATTTATGTTAGTTCACCCTTAATCTTGGGCTACGTCAGTCCTCAGAGTTCTTCTAAGATTTCACTATCTCCTTCAACGTTACAAGTATTATTTCTACACTTGCAAAGCCTCTTTAGGTCTCTTTCACAAAGTATTCTTTATCTATTCCTTATCCTCTTCAGGCTCTAGCATTTCTTTCACTCGAAAAAATATTATTTGAGCTTCACATTATAGATGTATTTGCTCTCTTTCTTTTTTTCTTTTCTCTCAGAATTTTTTTCACGGCGTGAGCAACTGAGCACAAAATTTCTCTAAGTATATTTTATACATTCAGAATCCTCCTTTTTTTTAAGTTTACGGCTATAAATAATATTTATAACCTAAATCTCCAACAGTCTTCTTTAAGAAATCTGCTTGTAGAGTCTTCTAAAGTTTGTTATTAGTTGAGTCCTATAACCATCTCTAACTAACTAACATTCTAGTACATTCTTCAATTACATCGTTTTGTTTAGATTCCTATGATTTTTCTGGTGTCTTAGACTTAATCACTTCATCTGATCTGTCTTAAATGCTTTGTCTTTTTCAACTTTTACTTAAGTATCGTCTTGATTTGATGATTTGTGCCACTTACATTTATCTGCGCACTTAACAAATTCATCAAAACA
>JANIJH010000008.1:32352837-32366165 GCA_024520975.1 Erythroxylum areolatum | reverse complement strand
GATTCTTGTTCCAAATTAAAATAGAGAAATGGGGCTATAACTTATTTAAAGGAATCAAATTCCAATTCGGGCCCTAAAATTTTCAATTTCTGACATGAAGTTGGATATAGTATTCAGTCTTGGTTTATTTTTTTTCGACAGTATTTTGGTCATAACTTTTCCATTTCTAAACCAAATTGAGCGTTTTTGGTGGCGTTAGAATCATAAAGCAGTGGGCACCAATGCTCTTAAGAATTTGATCTGAATTTATTTTTTATTTAGAATTTTTCCCTAAATTTTTGATCGGTAAGTTATGAGAAATGAGTCCTCCATGCTTTTATGCTTCCAAATGTTGGGCTTCGGAGACGGGGCCCAACATCTACCACTTAACTGTTTATTTGAGAAAAGAAATCTTCTATAACAATATTTATCAAATGATACATTTTTAACTCAAGAGGCATAGTCTTAAGCTGACATATTACATTACAAGGTTAATCATAAAAAAATTCAAACTTTACTGAATTTTACAATTATAGCCTGAACTTTAAAAAGTGATAATTAAATACCTGAACTTTTAATTTTTCCAAATCTACCATAACGTTAGTATATCCATTATCGTTGCAGATGTGGCAAGACATATAAGACATAAATCTAAACATGTATGATTGCTATGTTAAATTGTACATATCACATTTAATTAAACTAACTAAATGAAATTAAACAAATTAAAGAAAATTAAAGGAAAAGGGTTAGAACCCTAATTTATTTTGGGATTTAGATTCTTACCTGCATACCATTCTCTTTCAAAATCTTTCCTCCCTGTCACACATCATTTTTCGTTGTTGTACTAATCTTACGTTATATGCTCCTCCTCATCACAGATTCTTCATTGTTGCACCAATCTTCTCTATCACATACCATTCTCCACTCTTTTTCGCATTACAGAATTTGTTATTCGCTCCTTTTTCACACATCATTCTTTTTCATACACTATTCTTCGCTTCTCTTCACATTACAAAGTCTATCGCAACAATATTCTATGTTACATTACGTAAATTACGATTTTGAAGGATAGAGCACTGACAAAAAAAGAGGTGTTTCTTTTTATACTTTTGTTGTATTTTTTAATTTTTTTACCCAAGTTCCTTTTTCATTTTTGTTTTTATGTTTTTTAGTTCATTATAGTAAAATCAATAAGTGCTTCATATGTATTTGGCTTATGAATTATGTTTGGAACATAATGCTCAGATAGTTATTGATTTATTCATCTGCAAGTGCTTAGGTTGTTTAGCTTAGCTCTTAAACTTCATTGAAATTTAAAATATTTTTGTGAAGCTTGTTTCTAACTTCCTACCATGCTACAGAATTAGGATTGAGAGGGTAATATTCTACCCTGCTCAAGTTCCAACCTTTCTCTGTTGTGTCAGTGTTTACACCGTATGAACTAGTAGCTCTTGTAAGTGTTTCACAATAGAAGGCAAGTTTTTTGTCCCTTCCTTGCTGGTAGTTGTAACTTTGTATCTTTTGCTGAATTTAATTCTCAATTCTTCTTTAGGTTGGCTTTAATTCTCAATTTCTCTTTAAAAATAAATATATTTTAAGATATCAACCATATACTGAAGTTCACTTGATTTCCTTGAGATAACATGTCACTTTATAATAATAAGAAGCTTATATCGAGTATATACATGTCAAAAGGTAGTTAATATAAAGTATAAACATTTGTTTCAACATAAACACTATAATTTTCCCAAATTGAGATTGCTTTGTTTTTTCTTCTCCTTTTCCTCTTCGAATATGCATTATTTTATAAATATTCATTTGCAACTCTAATTTGTTATAAACATTTTACATTGGGCAATAATCCCCTTTGATGGAAATAATCATTTCAGTTCCTCACTCTTTGTCATCTTCAATTTTTCTTCCTCATTATTTTTTTTAATTAACCACATATTATTGTAATGACTTGAATATACTTTACTCAGTTGTGTTTTTGTAATTAACCTGATAACATATGCTTTACTTATTCACACTTTCCCTTAGATTATCTTATTTAATCTAACAACTATCTTCTTATGTATTATATTACACGTTATCATTAAAAATGCCCAATATTTTGCTGATGTTGGTAAATTTTGAATTTCATTATGGTGGGGGTATTGGAAGACACAATAATAAACATGATGGGGGAAATATTAAAAGGAAGAAGGATATGGGTGTTGATGAACTTAACATGCTACTCCTATAAAGGACATAGAGTAATATCTATGTTTAACAAATTTCCTAATGAGTCGATGAGAAGCTTAAAGGAGGTAAACTTACACCATGATAAGGATATATTGGCTATGATCCAAAAAATGGAAGATTTGAATCATCACAATATTGAATTCTACTATAAGCATGATTATGAGCATCCTGTAATAGATGGTGAAGAATCTGACTATGATATTCACAATTAATTTGATGATAATGATGAGGGATTGTTCCAAGCTTAAGGGGACAAGATGATGAGTGCGTTGTTACACAAGTTAGTGAATTTGGAGATGATTTAGTTGACGACTAGTTATTTACAATTGATGATGAAGAATATATTGCTACAAGAAAAAATGGGAAGAGATGTGTCAATACTATACATAGTGGGTATGAACACGACACTATTGTCGATATGGTTAAAAGTAGTGGAAAGGATTGCAATGAAGAAGGTCCCCGAGATACATAAAGATAAGAAGGAAGCTCATATGGTGTAAATAGTCAATATGAGGATAGGGATGTTGAAGTTCAATCATAAATTTGTAGTGATGATGAAGCATGTATTCCAAAGAATAAATACATTGTCTTTAATCCAAAAGTCGATATCAAAAATTTTAAGTTTGAAATTGGCATCAAGTTTAAGGATGAGATGTAGTTGAGGGAAACAATAAGAAACTATGCAATTATAAATGCATATGATGTTTTGTTAACGAGATCTGGTGTAAGAATAGAGGTAGTTTGTGAGCCACAATGTCCATTTTAGGTATATTCTAGCTAGATTGGTGATTCGAGCCTTAGTTCTCACCCTTGGAGGTCAAATCAAAAATATAATCCAAGGATTGCAATATAGGATACAACCTCGGGTCGTCTCACTTAATCGAAACCTAAACGAATGGACCTAAGATAACTTATATGTCATGAAATGCAAGCTAAATTAGTAAGAGAGGGATTTTTGTTCTTTTGAAATCTTAACTAAATTAAAAGGAATTGTAAGAAAAATGTGTAAAAATATATTTTTTGGATTTTTTGGAATGTATAAACAAGAAGATGAAGACAATGATCAAACGATGACAATATCCTTTTGAAAATGGGCTTTGGCTATCATAGTCCGAAATCAATTTTCAATAGGAGTGAGAATCACTAAGTTTTAAATGGGTAAACCTTAAAAAACTCTTCAAGTCCAAGGTCTTAATCAATGAACTCCATTTCTTAAGACCTTGTTAAATGCCTTTAGTGTGTGTAGTGGGTAAATGAATGCAACATGTCATTTGGGATCTCAAATCAACTCAATATCAAACACATCTATGTAGGATAAAAGAGATTCAACAAGATTGCAAATAGACATATATGAGATTTCATATATTTAAGCTCAAAGTTCTACATCAACAAATCCCAACAACACATTGAATGTCCAACACTTGATTAAACTCTAATCAAGAATGTGTAACTACAAATGACAAATCCTAAACCTAGGAGTTCATAAATCATAGCTAAATATGGATTAAGCTACTCCCTTTTTAAGCCCATTGAACTCAAGCCATTGCTACATCTTCAAAAGGAAAGAGGTGTCTAGCCATGCATAGCTCCAAAAGACTTCATAACTAAGAACCCATTAGAGATACCCATGGTAGCAACCAATAGTGGAAAAGTGGAGAAAATGGTATGAGGAGAGAAGACGATGGGGTTGGCGTCAATGGAGATGAAAGAGAGATGAAGTATGTGTATATGAAGTGTCGGCCTCATTTCCCGTTATTAGTTAGCCTAAAATAGGTCTTTTTTCATAAAACGGGTTAATGGATTGGGTTCCATAGTCAATTAGTTTGCCAAAAATGGTTTAGGTCTGAGCTAATTCGAAGGTATCACCATGGCGAGAGGATGAGTTCACCGCGACAAACTTTTCCCGAAAGGTTTATTAAATCAACTTCAGCTATCGTCATGGCGAGAGCATAATCTTTGCCATGGTGAACATTTCCCGAAAGGTCTCTTCAGTAAATCTTTAGACTTTGCCACGGCGAAACATCCATGTCGTCGCAACGAACTTTCCTGTTGCCTTCATTGACTTGTTGACTTGTCATCTTTGGCCTTCACTCTTCGCCTCCACTTCTTGAATCTCCTACAATGAAAAATGATAGTTTGGAGTATCAATTGTTCTAGAAAATTAATTTAGTGCAATTACTAATTATTTGAGAAAATTTTACCCTCAAACTACATAAATTAAAGGCAAGCACTTAAGAGTTAAGTTAAGCATAAAATCTGAAAATAAGAGCCAAGAAGTATGATAAAAACTATGAAATTGTCACCATTTGATATAAGAAACTTGGGTTCAATCAAATTCCCCCACACTTAAACCTTTATGCCCCTCGACAAAGTTTATAAAAGTCAAAGAGACACAAGTGTAAAAGAAAATTCTGACCATGCTTAAAAATGAGAGCAGAAAATCAGTTAAGTCACTTCCTCAAAAGTCAACCTAAGTAGACTGAAAGACCGCTAAGAAAATAAACATTATAAGCATTTAATCCAAGAGATTAGGCAAAAGAGATTTCTCTCAAGGTAATGTGCTTAATCTCTCAGCTCACTTGTCTTAGGATAATTTCACTCTACAATCTGCTTAATTCATTTTCTTCCATAAGCCTGTGATAATTCTACCTCTCCGCCATAAGAACTATAATTTTGAAAATCAAGAGGACTTTTCAGGGTTGTAATGTACGGAAGGCTAAATGAAATGGATTGAACAAAAGAAGGAAAAATGAGTACATGCATCACAATTATTTTTCTCACGAAACAAATGCCAACTATAAGTAAGAAAATATTTACACAGGCAACATACATAATTTAACACATTTTTATTACATTTCTCTTTTGAGAAACCTTTTTTAACACATTTTTGGAATTTTTGGGACTGTTTTTCTTTCTTTTCTTCTGTAAAGAAACACTTTTTCTTTTCTTTTTTTATCAGCTTAAACTAGAGATGAGATACTCATATTAATTATGAAATATGCATGCACTAAAAAAAAAGTTCAAAGAGGCTAGCAAAGGTTAAGTGTTTGGGGTTTGTGTTTGGGTAAGTAGGGTTTGGAAAGAAATGCGTATATCATATTAACAAAATTTTAGTCCATTAAGCTTTGATCAAGAATTAAAACAAGTTCTAGAGAGATATGAAATTAAGCAGATACACACAAAAATGAAAGAATTTAGGCCCAAATATCCCTCCAACAAGGTTAGTATCTCAATTAAGTAATCTCAAGGTTTAAATACATATAACTCTACTCTCTTAGCATACCCTCACTTGCTTCTCATCTAAACGAAATTAACTGAAATCAACTATCATTTAAAAAATACATGTTTGAAATTTATAAAATCTTCAAGACACAGGAGTGAAAAGAATTTATTTAGGGAGAATTATTGAAATGAGGGACTTTTAAACAGTTTCTTTATGAAGGATAGCGTCGCCGCGACGATCCAAAGAGCTCATCGCGGCAAACTTCAAATTCGCAACATCACCGCAATGGCAGAAATAATTGAAACATGCTATTTTCCTCAATTATCAAGTTTAAAAATTTGCATATGACACACAAATGACTTGCACAAGCGATTAAATTGCCAAAAATAATGCATAAATAAGAATCGCCAAAATGGAACAACCTCCCCCACACTTAAACATCATATTGTACTCAATGTGAAGAACAAGTAAATCACATTATGCATGAAAAAGGAAGTGGAAGGCGATTGAATAACAACACATCTGATAGAGCACAAAGAGAATTATATAGATAACCGACCATTAATGTTGTACATGAAAAAACGGTAACTAAGTATCCAACAACTGAAAACTAAAACAAAACTAAGTAAAACACAAAGAACAAGTGACTCGAGCTACTCCATAGGAAGATCGTCCTTAGAGCCAGAGGGACCTGCTCCCGATGTACCAACGCCACCTAGGAGGTCATCTTCATCAGAAGGAAGCTGGAAGTGAAAGTGCTCAGTGAGCAATGCATCCATGCACCGACGGTACCGTCTATCTCGGTCATATAGTGACTCTCACTCCTTCTGCCTGGCAATCTCCTGGAAGAGAGTGTCTCAGAGATGAGCGAGATCTATACAAAGTCCGTCGAGTCTACCAGCAAGGGTTTGCAAAGTCACAAGCTTAGGAGTGTCCTAAACTAGAGAAGCGTCCTCATCTGGTGCTACAGCTACAGAGGTTGTACCAATATCCTGAACCTGGGTGGAGGGCTAAGGTGAGCGAATTGCCGGTTGTTTTAGGCCGGTATACCTAAAGAGAGGGGCCAGGTCAAAATAGCTATCATTGTTGAATTTCGGGACATTGTGTGCCCAAAATATGTTGGTGATGAGATGGGGAAAGGTGATGGCATTCGTGAATTTAGCGATGGTGATGGAATCATGTAAGGTGGAGGCAATAGCATCAGCTATATCAAGTGGGCGACCAGTCATTAGGAGGTATATATCGAGGGCTTATTGTTTAGTGACGTAGGCGAGGTGGGTGGTTGGGATGATATTGTTACAAACAAGATGGAGCCAAAGACGTGCTTCGGGTTGGAGATTAGATCTCTTTAGGTACAATTGATAGGATCTTGTTCGATGCCATTCAGTGTCGTCTTGATAGAGGGTACGAATTACATCATCAAAGGGGTAATTATGTATCAATTGATCATAATGGCAACAGAGAATGGGAGGAAGGTTAAAGTGGCAACGAATGCTAATGGTGGTGAATGCATTAGGGGCTTTCACACCACGAAAATTAATTCCCATGGTGTTATGGAATCTAGCATATGTGTAGAAATGGCGAACAAATTTATCATTGCCTTAGTCTCAGGGTTTGACTGATCCTGTAAGTTAAGAGTTTACAAGTTGTTGGATAAAAGGATTGTCAAGGGGAGTTAAAGGAAAAGGTCGCTCTTTGATAAAGGGCCTATTATCCACTTTTTTAGCTAATTCAGTAAAAGTGAAACTACCTGAAGAATCGGAATCACTAGGGGGACCAGGAGGGGCAGTAGGGGTACTACAGCTTGGAAGCTTAACACGAGGCATTGTTATGCAATCATGCACATTAAAATATAACTTAAACAAAAGATTAAATCAAACTATCCTAAAGAAAATGAAACTAAAATGGAGAATATAACAAAACAATAAACCTAACCTACCCTAAACAATACATAAACTAAGAAGGAAAAAGGAAAAGAGAAGAAGACTTACAAAAAGGGAAGAGAAATTACGAAAAGGGTCGAAGGAGAGCAAATGTCAGGAGTGCCACGGCGAAGAAAGGGAGGTAGAGACAAGAGGGGGGGTTGGAGTGTTTATATAGGGTTTTGGGTTGGAAATGACAAAAAAGGAAAGAGGGAATACGAAAGGATAAGAGAAAATAAGCGGTGGAAGGGTACTTTCACAGTGTCAATTTTACACAAATTAAACTTTCACCGTGGCGAGCTTAACCCTAGTTGCAAAAATAGCGAAATATTGATGTTTTGCCATGGCAACATGAACTCATGCTGTGGCAAAATTAACCCGAAAGGAACAAAGAAAAATGTGTGGAAGTTTGCGACGATGACGTGGAATGCACGCCACAGTGAAATAAACCTGAGAGGAAAAGAAAGAAATGAGGTTGTTCATCGCGGCGAGAGGATGAGTTAATGCCGCAGTGAAGTTTACCTAAGAGAAACAAAACTCTCACCGCGGCGACGTGGACTTCACGTATTGGTGAAATTTTCCCGAGAGCAACATGAAGGAAAACAAGGTAAGTTCGCCGTGGTGATCAGGACTTCACGCCATGGTGAAAGTTACCCGAAAGGAAAACAAACAAAGACAAAAACGAAAAACTTGACTCACAAACATACAAAGGACTCGAGTTAGATACTCAGTTCACTTAGAATTCATATAAAAAGTCTTTAGGCATTAGAATAATCCAAGAAAACAAAGTGCAAGCTAATCAATCACCTCAATTTCCTCAAACATGGAAGATGTATCATGCATCAAGCCAAAAATCACAACGAACATGAACCGAAGAGGAATTATTGAATTGAAAAACTACGTAAAACTAAAAGTTAAACCTAGGTCCTACTGAATCGGTTTCTCCCCCACAATGTCATAGTCAATCACAGAGGAAAAGTAAGTAAACAAATGAAAGAGGTGAAACGACCTGATGATTATGGAGGGTGCGGGTTCTCATGATAGAGCTTCAATAGATGCCCATTCACTTTGAGTTGTGCTCCGGTCTCTTCATGTAAAAGCTCTACCATGACAAAATTGTGCACCTTGGTGACTAAGTACGACCCATCCCAATGAGTGTTGAACTTTCCATGCTTAAAAGTGAAACGAGCCTTGAATAATAGAACTTTGTCCCCTTCCTTGAAGCTCTTTCTTTAGAGAATCTTGTCGTGCATCAACTTTGTTTTCTCCTTGTAGAGGCATGAATTTTCATATGGCTCTAGCCTTAACTCCTCTAATTCTTGCAATTACAGCTTCAGCTCCATACCAGAAGATTCCAAGTCCATATTGCACCGTTTAACTGCCCAATATGCTTTATGCTCCAACTCCACAGGCAAATGACAAGCTTTGCCATAGACTAAACAGCAAGGGGGCATGCCTATTGGGGATTTGTAGGTGGTCCGATATGCCCACAATGTTTCTTCTAGATGTAGTCTCTAATCCTTCTTTGATGGCTTTACCATCTTCTCTAAGATGTGCTTCACTTCTCTATTCAATATTTCAGCTTAACCATTGCTTTGTGGGTGGTATAGAGTGGAGACTTTGTGAGTCACTCCAAATTTAGAAAATAGGTTATCAATGACTCTATTATAGAAGTATGTCCCTCTATCACTAACCACAGCCTTAGGAATCCCAAACCGATAAAAACTGCTGGACTAAAGAAATTTAGACATTGCTTGCACATCATCTTTTCGAGTAGACATAGCCTCTATCCATTTTGATACATAGTCGATAGCTAAAAGGATATACACAAAGCTAAAAGATGGGGGAAAGGGACCCATGAAATCAATCCCCCATACATCAAAGATTTCACAAAACAATAAAGGTTGTTAAGGCATTTCATATCGTTTATCTAACCCTCCAAAACGTTGACATTTGTCACGTGACCGACAAAAGGTAAATGAATCTTTAAAGAGGGTAAGCCAATAAAAACCAAAATGTAGAATTTTCTTAGATGTTCTCCTTGCACTAAAATTGCCATAAACCATTGAATGGCAAGCTGAAATCATAGCATCGAATTCCTCATTAGGCACACATTTTTGGATTACCTGGTCACTGCACATTCTCCATAGATGAGAAGCATAACAAATGTAATGCCTAGCTTTGCTCTTAAGCTTTTGGGCCTACGCCTTAGACATAAAAGGAGGAGTTAGTCCAGTCATGAGATAATTGACTATATGAGCATACCAAGGTTCTTTAAAAACTAAAGCACATAAAACTGAATCAAGAAAAGAATTGCAAGTCAGTTCAGAAGAGTCCACTCCCTATGTATCATTCGGTAGCCTACTCAAATGGTCAGCTACAAGGTTTGCCACCCCAGCTCGATCCTTTATCTCAATATCGAATGTTTGGAGAAGCAATGCCTACCTTATCAATTTAGGCTTTAATTGTTGTTTCCTGAGGAGATATCAAACAGTTGCATGATTAGTAAAAATGGTCACATAGGAGTTTAACAGATACGACCTAAATTTTTCTAAAGCAAAAATTACTGCAAACAACTCTTTCTTAGTTATTGTATAGTTGATTTGAGCTAGATCCAGTGTTTTCGAGACATATGCAATAACTCTTGCTAGTTTCTCCTCCCGTTGACCTAACATAGCTCCTACAACAAAATTAGAAGAATCACATGAAAGCTCAAAAGGAAAATTCCAATAAGGAGCAACTAAAATGGGAGGAGAAATTAGTTTTGATTTCAATTTATCAAAGGCATTTCTATAAGAATCATCAAACTCAAATTTTGTATCTTTTTATAAAAGCTTGGAAAGAGTTAAAGCAATTTTGCTAAAATCCTTTATGAACCTCCTATAAAATCCTGCTTGACCTAAAAATGATCTGATATCTCTAACACAGGTAGGATACAGCTAGGAAGATATAACCTCAATCTTAGCTTTATCAGATTCAACCCCTTTGTTACAAATCAAATGACCTAGCTCTATACCCTCATTGACCATGAAATGGCATTTTTCAAAATTCAAAATCGAATTCTTTTCAATGCACCTCTTTAAAACTTTTGCAATCACCATAAACTGTGAAATCGTCCATAAAATCTTCCATGCATTCTTCTACAAATTCACAGAAAATAGCCATCACACAATGCTGGAAAGTTCCTGAGGCATTACATAAACCAAAAGGCATCCTTCGATATGCAAAGGTACTAAAAGGGCATGTAAAGGTGATTTTATCTTGGTCCTCTGGTACAATAGGTACTTGGAAATAGCCAAAGAAACCATCTCGAAAATAGTAATGTGATTTGCTTGTAAATCTTTCAAGCATCTGGTCATTGAAAGGTAGAGGGAAATGATCTTTTTGTGTGGCGTCATTTAAGTGTCTATAATCTATGCACATGTGCCACGAATTCTGCACCCTATTAGGAATAAGTTCATCTCTATCATTTTTTATCATAGTTATCCCACTCTTTTCGGCACTACATGTATTGGACTGACCTACTCACTATCAAAAATGGGATATATGATTCCAGAACTCAACAATTTTGTGATTTCTTTCTTAACCTTGTCTAAGCTAATTGGGTTCAGTCTCTTATGGGGCTGCCTCATAAACTTTGAACCCTCACTCAATAGGATCCTATGTGTGCAAATAGCTGGGCAAATTCTATGTATATCAACTAGAGTCCACCCTATAGCACTCTTATGTTCTTTCAAAATAGCAAGGAGTCTCTCTTTCTCATTGTGAGACAAGGTATTAGCAATTATAATAGATAATCGTTCATTAGATTCAAGAAAGGTGTACTTTAAAGTAGAGGGTAGGGATTTCAACTTAATCATAGGAGATTGCACAATAGAAGGAATCAATTTATATAGCTCAAGAGAGGAAAGATTACTTCCCTTTCCTTCAAGCAATGATAGCTCAAGCTCCATGCAGTTAGCTCTACATTCTCCCTCCACTTCGGATGTTAAGCCCATCTCATGTTGATCTATGGTGGCAACTGCCTAGGCTAACTCCTTCTACATCCCTTCAATCAGACACTTTTGTTGAGGTACAATACTTTTAGCTATTTCCTCATCGATGTCAGTCTTCGTGATACTGAAATCACCTAAAAAATCAACAGAAAACCTTTCCCAAAGGGGGTTATCTCTTGCAATAGGAGATGTTAAATCAAGTGAATGCAACTCAGAATCAAAGGAATCCTCTTTGAATTCAAAATCGGAGCAAGTTTCATCAACAACATCATCAACCATATTAATTACCAAAAGCGAATAATCCTTATTGAGATGTTTCATGGCTTCATACATGTTAAAACTCACTTGTTGATCTCCTACCTCCATAGTGATTGTACCTTCTTTCATGCTAATCATAGTACTAGCAGTCCTTAAGAAGGGCCTACTGAGAATCAAGGTAGAGTCCTGCATAACTTCAGAAGACATGCTAAGTACATAAAAATCAGCTGGAAAGACCAAACCCTTTACTTGGACCAAAATGTCCTCTATGATGCTCACTGGATGCCTAAGAGACCTATCAGCCAATTGTAACACTACAGATGTAGGCTTTATACTTTTAACTCCTAATGATATACAGATATACTTAGGCATCACATTAATGACCGCTCTTAAATCTAACAAGGCTCCTCCTATGGTAACTTTTCCTATTGTGCACGGAATGGTGAAAGATCCAAGGTCTTGGCATTTTATAAGTATTTGGGGTTTTGAAAGTGCGAACTTATTTGAGCTGGCATGTACTCTTTCATTCAGTCTGAACTTTCTTTTGTTGGTGAATAAGTCCTTAAGATATTTAGCTTATGCAGGAACCCTTTTTCACTAGATTAAGCAAAGGGATGCTAACTTCTACTTTCCCAAACAAGTTAATGACATCTTTCTCATGTTTAAAATCAGTCATCCTTTTGCTAAGCAAATATGAATTGGGAAAAGGAAGGTCTTTCAGGCTTACCTCCTTGTCGTTTTCTTCTTGGGATCCTTGCTTGCTTGATTCCTAGTTGGTTTCAGAATTTGCTTCCTTACTTTTCAATTGTTTTGATTCCTTTTCAGTCAAAAGTGCTCTCTTTATAAAACTTTTAGACTTTTTAACTCTCTCAGTTGTTGAAGGTAATTCCCTGCTCTCAATTTCCTCTTCATCTTCACCCTCATCTGGATTTCTGGACCTCACTTGTTTTCCATTTTGAAGGGTTATGGCATTTAAGCTTTTGGGGTTCATAACAGTATTGGAGGGGCTTTTTCCACTGCTTCTTGCTTGATTCTCACTCATGCTGTTGGATAATTGGGTGACGGAGATATTCTCAGCTTTCATCTCCCATTGCTCCATTCTTATTTCTAAAGCATTAAACCGAGCAGCATTTTTAGAAGAATTTGGTTGAATGAGAGAGCTATTGCATTAAACTGGTTATTGTTCGAAGTCCTTTCCTCCTTAATCAGCACCATCATATTATGCAGAAGTTAGTTAGTGTCCTCCTTTGGTGGGACAGTGTGGGGACCCGATCTCAAAAATCAGATCCCAACCAGAAAACGAAAACAAAAATGAAAAACGAAGTGGCGGAAAGCGAAATCGAAAGAAATTGACTTCGAAAGAAGGGAACGGAAGTTATAAAGAAAAAATACAAATCGAATCAAAAACATAAGACGAAGGCAAACGAACGGATCAATCAATTCATAAGGTGGAACAAAGTGAAAGTGGATCCGACATACGAAGTCAAATCGAATTGTCGAATTGGCTCGGAAACAAAGTCAAATCAAAAGCGTCGCGTTGGAAACCTAAAGACTAACTCTATCTGAAACAGTATAATTTTTCTTTCTTTCTTTTCCATTCTTTTCCTTTTATTCAATCTCATACAAGGCAATCTAATTTTTCCCATTTGGAATTTATCAATTCCAAAAACTCAATCGTTTTATCCTTCACATTCCTACATATCT
>JANIJH010000008.1:32182645-32192929 GCA_024520975.1 Erythroxylum areolatum | reverse complement strand
TCCCCAACGTCCTCAAAAGGCAAACAATCCCTGACGTTTTCTCCAAACGTCGGGAATTATATGCTTCTTTTCTGACGTCTTCATCAACGTCGCAGAATTGATAAGCCTTCTACGACGTCTTCACTCAGACATCGGAGAAACCCATTACCTACCCACCATCTACGATGTCTATTGTGACGTTTTAATAGACGTCGTAGAAGGTTTTCTGCGACGTCGTAAGAGCTTCTACGACATTTATCAGACGACGCAAAATGCATGTTTTTGTTGTAGTGTTACATGGGGGCTGAAGCATTTTCTAAGGAGAGATTGAGGAAGGGCTAGATGTTCCTATGCCAGTTCAAAGGTGACATCGACACCAACGACTTGGATTAAGTGTATTTCACTATTTTTGTTGTTTTTTTCTCTTACTAGGAATTGATTATGTTATCTTGTATTAATTGATTTGGGTTTTGTGTATGAATAATTAGATTTTCATTATTTTTCGGTTATTTATGTATGAATTGATTGGGTATTATGAAATGATGATTTTAATGTGTTCATTGAATCATTTAATTGCACACCCATTGCTAGAATTTCGATATAATCTGTAATTGTTATGTTAAAATTCATGTGTAGTGACTAATGATTTGTAATCATTAAGGATAATATGACCTTGGTTAAATAATGCATCGTATGTAATTGTTGTTTTGATTAATCGATTTTCCTAATTTGTAATGCTACTGGTAAATTAAATATAGAAATCGTATCCTAGGTTATTCGGTGGTTAGGTTTAATTAACGATTGTATCTTGATTAAACAAAACCTAAGGAAAAACTAGGGTTAATTATTAACTCATGATTAATAGTTGTTAAAAGATGTTTGAGAACAACAAATCAATGAAATATGCTTAATTAGGATGTAGACTGAGATTGAACCACAGAACTAGATCCCTACCAAATTCCTCACTTTTATCACTTTTCGCATGTTTTCTTTAATTTGTTTTTATTAGTTAGTTTCATTTTATTTTCTTTTTTTAAAAACAAAACCCCCTCTTAAACCTAAACACCGGTTAATTTCTTTTTATAAACTTTACACACTCTCTGTGGGATCGACTTAGACTCACCACTGCTATAGTATTAGTTCTAGTTATTTTATTTTGACTAGTGTAATGACACGCGATCACTTGACTCTCATATTATCAATCATATGAAGCATTCCTCTGTTTGATATAGTACTTAAGTCCCTGCAACTCATGTATTCATGTGAAAACTTGTAGCTAAATGGCCCTAATTATACTCATCACTATCTCTTAAATCAACCATCAATTGATTGTTAAAGACTCAGGTGTTATTGCAACTTCCTCCTACACAAAATTTAGCAGTTAGGTATTGTGTCTCCCTTTCATCTTATATAAAGTGACCTTTATTTCAAAATGACAGTGACATGTCCCAACTCCCAACTTTTACCAAAAGTGGCTTTAATCAACCTATTTATTTCTTTATTAAGAGATAACATTTTTTTTCATCCAAATTATGTTCCTACATGTCTCACTTTGGTCCCTCTTTATTTAATTTTCTTTAAACTTAATTTATTTTATTTTAAATTAAGCATCAAATGAAAATTACATATGACCTTTTATTATTGGCTTTTGACGTGTAAGTATGTCATGTAGGATAATTTAAAGGAAGTATTAACGCTATATGTTAACTTATACATACCAAAAGTTAATTAAAGACTTATTAAAATTTTTATAAAAGTGTTACAATTAAGTCCATAACTTAGTCAAAGATTTAAAAAACACAAAAAGCAAATACTTTTTTAAGTAAAAAACATTTATTTTATCCACATTTAAGGAAGCTTTTCATTTCTAATAAATTTCAAAAGGTAAAGAAAGATTCTCATGTATTTTATTTGAACATATATTTTCAATTCTTCACTTTTTAGAAATGCTTTTTTTTAATGATTATGCCTTTACTTATCTTTTCATATTTTAGTTATGCATAATCATCAATATGGTTGCATTTTACTCTACTTTAATGGGTTTTTTATTTAATTAATTACTTTATATTTTCTTTATGACTATATATCATTACTTTATCTTTAACAAAACTTCCAAACTTAAGAAAGTTAAGAAACTATGCACAAAGAGGAGTTAGATTAATTTACACTTACTGGATTAATTAATCTATGGGGTAAAAAGATACATGACTACCTTGTGGTTTAAGTAATTAAAAAAAGCTCTTTAATCTTCAATATTTTCGATGTTTTTGTAATTTTTAATTTTGTAGAAAACACTTTTTTAGATCATTAAAAATAATAGAGGAAGGCGTATGATATAAACATTACACATAAATCAAACAAATGTTATCGACATGATGATCTAACCCTAATCTTAAAGCCAATATGAACTAATTAAACCTAATCTAAATAATAATTCATTATAGTTATTTTGAATTATTATTTTGAGTCAAGATTAGTCAATTTAAGTCGAGTATAAGAGTTTGGTTGAATTGTCATATTAGTAACATTTGGTTAGTCCATATCTGACATTCTTGTCTTATGTGTTTCATTGTTATTATTATTAGAAGTGTAAGAGAAGAAGCTTTCAAAAAAATCAAAAATTAGAAAGAATTTTTCTTCAAAAATTTAAAAATTATGATGTTTTCTAAGTTACACTATAGAGAAATCTCATATCTTTTACTTTGGATGACTTAATGACATGTATTATATAAAAACTATTGAGGATTTCATTCAAATAATTTTCTTATGACTATAATTAATGCTATCAATTATGATAATTAGTTTATTATATTTAACTCTCAAGTTACAAAATATATGTTTAAATAAGGTTATGTCATTTTTAAGTAACTTAATTTAACCATAAAAAATAATATATGTTACATAATTTGAATTTAAGATCAATACATTTCTATTGTTTCTACAAGTGAATAGTCTTGCCGAATAATGATTAAATTACATAATTGAATTAATATTAAAAGTTTAACAACCTTTTAAAAATAACAAAGGACTAAATTATATAAGTATAAACTTTTAAAGGTTTATTGAATTCTTTCATCTTTAGAAAACTTCTTAATCGGGGCAATCATATTCATAGTTTGTAAAATTGATTATTTTTCAATTTATACCAATAACAAAAATGTAAGTTTTATCAAATATCATAAGAAAAACTCATTAGTTGTTATAATTTTGAATCACACTATTATACTGGTTATTTTAAAAAATCATACACTAAAATATTGAAAAGAAATGAAATATACAATTACAAATTGTTGTGACCTCAAAAACTAAATTCAAACTAATAATTGGTTTAGAAAAACTACCACATCATAAGAAGCATTTATGATTTATGTTAGAGAAAATTATAAGTGCATGTCCTTTTCCAAACTTATTAGATTTGTGAGCCATTTCTTAAACTTAATTTCCTCACTAGGTATCAAGCAATTAGGAGAACTACATGTTTGTTAAATCATAAGGACAATGATGGCCTTTTAACTCTTATGTGCATGACAAGGTTTTGAATGAAGAATTGAAATGCTTTGGCTATCTCCTCCTACTTACCAAAACTACAAGAAATGCAGACGTCCAGGGTGTGAATGGAGTGTAAGCAAACTTGGGAAGGCAAGACTTCTGTAGGAAAATTCCAATTTCTTTACTAAAAGAATAGAAAGAAAGCAGAAAATTATGGAGAAGGCATTGGGAAAAGGTCAAGTTTATAGTTTGGTCTATGTATAACCTAGGTATGGTTTGTTTTGCATTATACTTCAGAATGAGTTTGATTGAGAATTAAGTCATCTTTGGTATTGGGAGGGCTACAGACTAGGGTTTTCATAATATTAAATGGATTAAGACTTAACAAAAATTTCAATTTAATTAATCCAAGCTGTTAAGTTTTTTTTAATCTTATAAACTGATAATTGGGAAGAGGATGCTAAAGGGCCGAAACAAGCATATAATAGAATGTCATACTTAAATAACATACTCCATGCATTGTTAAAGGGAACCAATGATGAATTGATGCTCATTAAGCTAGGCAATTGATAATTAAGTTTTGGCCTAGTGGTGAGAGAACTTAGTTGTTATTCAAATTCATGATGCATGCATTATTATGGAACCGTAAACTTAGTTCCTTTCATTAAGTGATCACTTTATGAACAATGTTAAGTAGTTCCAAACGTGTAATGAGAAGTAAAAGAAGTTTAGGCATTTAGTAAGACGTGCCTCTATCTAAAGTTCAGGAGCCGATTAAGTCGTCGCTTTCTCTAGCTTTGTTCAATCCAAGAAAATAATAAGATTTCCATATGTGTCTCTTTTAATAACTAGGCAAAAAGAATGATGACAAGCTACACGTAAACATTATGATGAACTTTGGAAAGCAAGTAATTCTTTATAGTTGACTTAAATAGTAATAAAGGAATATAAGCAAAAGTTTCATATTGCTAATTGTGAAGAAATGAATGATACATTTGCTAGGTCAAGAAGAACCTTTGATTATTCACGTAACCAAAACATAAATCTTATTACAAGATAAACATATATATAATCTCCATTTCTTCACAACCAACAACTTAGTCATGAAGTTATTATTCTTTAGATTCGAGTAGATTCCAATTATTAGACAATAAACCTAATGATAGTTTTTTTGAGCACGATAGAAGTGGAGACTTCTTAGAAGAGTAGAATTTATACTTTCGGAGGAGGAGGTGAAGTGTAATGGTATGAAGGTGGTGGAGACTTTTTTGGAGACGGAGGTGAAGTATAATGGTAAGGAGGTAGGGGAGACTTCTTTGGAGGGGGAGAATGATAAGGAGGTAGTGGAGACTTCCTTGGAGGAGGAGGTGAAGTGTAATGATATGGAGGTGGTGGAGACTTTTTTGGAGGAGGAGGTGAAGTATAATGGTAAGGAGGTAGTGGAGACTTCTTTGGAGGGGGAGGTGATGTGTAATGATATGGAGGTGGTGGAGACTTTTTTGGAGGAGGAGATGAAGTATAACGGTATGGAGGTGGTGGAGACTTCTTTGGAGGAGGAGGAGATGTATAATGGTAAGGAGGTGAGGGAGACTTCTTTGGAGGGGGAGGTGAACTATAATGATAAGGAGGTGGCGGAGACTTTCTTTGAGGAGGAGGTGAAGAGTAATGGTATGGAGGTAGTGGAGATTTCTTTGGAGGAGGAGGTGAAGTGTAATGATATGGAGGTGGTGGAGACTTTTTTAGAGGAGGAGGTGAAGTATAATGATATGGAGGTGGTGGAGACTTTTTTGGAGGAGGAGGTGATGCATAATGGTAAGGAGGTGGGGGAGACTTCTTTGGAGGGGGAGGTGAACTATAATGATAAGGAGGTGGAGGAGATTTCCTTGGAGGCGGAGGTGAAGTGTAATGGTATGGAGGTAGTGGAGACTTTTTTGGAGGGGGAGGTGATGTGTAATGATATGGAGGTGGTGGAGTCTTTTTTGGAGGAGGAGGTGAAGTATAATGGTATGGAGGTGATGGAGACTTCTTTGGAGGAGGAGGTGATGTATAATGATAAGGAGGTGGGGGAGACTTTTTTGGAGGGGGAGGTGAACTATAATGATAAGGAGGTGGTGGAGACTTCCTTGGAGGAGGAGGTGAAGTGTAATGATATGGAGGTGGTGGAGATTTCTTTGGAGGAGGAGGTGAAGTATAATGGTAAGGAGGTGGTGGAGACTTGATTGGAGGAGGAGGAGATTTATAATGGTATGGTGGTGGTGGTGGAGAATGAGATGGAGGAGGTGGTGATGTATAGTGGTAAGAAAGTGGTGGAGGAGGTGACTTATGATGTGGTGGGTGCTCTTGATGTTTTGGAGGTGATTTATGCTTGCGTGGGGGATGATCACCGCGGTGGTCGGGTGGTGGCTTATCTGCAATGACACTGGTGGCTATGAGGCAGAATGCTAGAGCGCATATCAGACGAGGCAAGTGCCTCTCCTCTACTCGGGTTCTCATGTTTGAAAACAGAAGATTTCCGTTTTGTGTATGATCAATTGAGCGCCAGGGTCAGCCCTTTATATAGTGAGCTCTCGACTCTTTCACACACTAACATGTTATTTTTTAACGACCAAACAACCTGGATTAAAGCATTATAATATGTTTCAGATCTCACCCTATCTATATTATACAAATGAAAACGACTCTGTAGCCTTTTTATACCTTGCAATTTATAGTTTCCCACCGTTCATCGAGTTTGTAACCCAATACCAAACAGGAAACCTCAGACAAAAATTTAGAACAATAAATACAATTGCGATGAGCTTTAAGATTGCACGCAATTTTATTTTGTACGTAAAATTTAAAGCCTTACTTAAAAGCAATTGGATTAATGGACGAGATGAAGTTGTACTTGCCATTACTGTATACTTTGTTTTAGTAGAGGTGACCAGGTTTAAATGAATGATGCCGAAAGTCAAGTCAAATAAAGAATTATACGTGATTACTAGACCTCTTGCATAATGTAGATGAACATGCAAAGGCACGGAGTTGTTGGAAACTGAAAAACAAATCAATTACACTTGGTCAATGACGCTCTTAGGAAAAAAAATTTTATATGACGATCCAATTGGTTTGATATACACTATAATCTTCCAATATAATGTCGGTGACAAATAAATGAATTCTTTGATGCTGTGGACTTAATTTAACTAGTTTTGCATGACCTTACATGATTCAATTTACTAATAGTCTGGATTTGCTGATGACGCTACAACTTGGAATTTCACTGGTTTCTTGTGTCTTTAGGTTACTTGACAAGCAAATTGGATTAAATGGACAAGCCAGCATGAATATATAATAGGTTTAGGAAAACCTTGATCTATTTTAATGAGTATGATAGTGACTACTGGTTACAAAGCTATAAATTTTGTACTATTAAAAACAACAATTCCTGTTTCCCACACTACGTACATGACATAAATTTTGAACCAGTTGAAAAGCTCTTCATGTCCTTCTGTGACATTAAGAAGCTTCCATTATCTGCGCTGATCATGCATCGATCATTGTCAAGATTTAAGATATATATACATATGTATAAAAGAACGTTATGTTAACCCCACTTATAATTGAAGGAAGGTCCACCCTAGAACTAGAGTATAAGCACTATATATATATATATATATATATATATATATATATATACAAGTAGTGCTTGTCCTATGGGCTTTTTTTTAATCCCTCTAGCATTGTGTTTGTCCTCTATTTCTAGGGTCGACCATATTATCTTTTTAATCTCTCTAACAAGTAGTGCTTGTCCTCTAGTTCTGGGGGTTGACTTTTCTTCAATTATAAGTGGTGTTAAAATATTTGCAACGCAGGTACTTACCTGTACATAAGTGAAGGTTCTTTCAAGAAGGCACATTACTGACTTAGGGTTGGGTTGTCCTCTAGTTCTAGGGTGACCTTCCTTCAATTAACTTGGGCTTAACTCAGTGACTTCAAGTTAGGCTTATTTTTATCATTCATAAGTGTTATAAAATTAGGTAAGCTTTAGGATTTTTATTGTAATTTATCCAATTGTTTATTGACTCGTGGTTTAAGAGTTATTGGTGGTCCCAACTACATTTTATTTATAAGGAAGAAGAATGAGTTGTCCATTAGCTTCTTTTTCAAGTTTGGACTATATCAACTCTTATAAGAATAATGGGGTGAATGAAAAAAATAAATCTTAATATATTCTTAGAGGGTTAATTAAGTTATGGATATTGGTTAATCAATTAGAGGATGAATGACTATAAATTGAGATAGAGTAATTCATTAACTTAAAAATATTTATTAATCAAAGTCATAAAACTTTTTAATAGCTTAATCATAAATACAAAGGTAGTGTTAGAGCGAGTTCTTATCTAGATCCTTAATCATATATAAATTTTTTTGTTGATAATTAACTTTGTTTTATTTTTAGTGAAATCTTGCTTAAAGTTTAGATTAACTCAATAGAACCATCCCATCTTTTATTTGTGACTAGATAATTCTAAAAGGGTTAGACTTAGTATCTACTTTATCCTTGTGGGACTGACATTATACTCATTACTACACTAGCATAAAATGATAAATGTACTTGCTTATAAACTTATACTTGGATAGTATAGAAAATAAAATTCAAGTTTTAGGCATCTTTGTTGGGAATATAAATAATATTAAATACACTCAACCACTATTAATCTATTTGTTCTTTTATTTTGTTCTTTTATTTCTTTTATTATGGTTTCAAGTTTTGGTTCAAGTGGTTATGTAATTTTTCTATCAATGAATTCCTAAAAACTCCAAAAATTGTAGACAAAAATGAACAGAGAAGAGATTTCATTGCTAATTCACTCCGCGTGTGAAAAGGCTATTTTTTTTATGAATGATGTGCAAATGCAAATAGGCATTCTACAAGAGCCCATTCTTTAACAGAGAACCTTGCCTTCCCTAGCTTCTTCCCCTACTTTTAGTTCATTAGCATATTCTCTAAGTTATCTTATGTTTGTGTATAATACCACTTAATTTCCACCAAAATCTTACTATGATTACATTTTTATTAGGGTGGAACCTTTAGTTTCCCATTGGTAGCCACTTTGTCTCAATCCTTCAATGTTATTTTGTTTGAGTATGGTGGAGTTGCAACTTGTTAATATGGAAGGAGAGTACAAAACTATGTTAGAGTATACAAAGATGAGAAACTATATGTCTTCCTATTAGCATAGTGGCAACTAAACACTTTATAAGATATGAGAGAGATATAAAGATCTACTGAAAAAGTATCAACACAATGGGTTACTTACTTTATTGCAAGTTCAAACACTCTGTGTCCAAATTTTAGATCAATATTAGAAAGCTTTGGAATCAGGAGAGAAAAGCTCCATCTTCTTTTTTGGAGCAGCTGTAGATATGTCTGAACTTTCCTTCTTTTCTCTTTGATTTAACACTCCGACTCCCCTACTGCATCATTGCTCCCCCTTAGACCTTACTCTCCATCGAATCCTTGCTTCCTCACATTCACAGCTCTACATCCTTTCTTCAACTTCATAGCTTTTGTTTTCTTAGCCACCAAGGACAACTTAGACTTTTCCAAAAAACTCCTCACTCTCACCTCTTTGCTTTACCAGTTTCTTCATAACAAACTTTTGACAACCCTATCTTGCAAAGCTAAACATTTCCTCTTTCATGCTTAAGCCATCACAATGCTCCATGCAACTTCACCCTCCCTCTCTAATTTTCCACCTTTGCCATCCCACTCCCCTACCAACACCTCTACCTCCACTCCCACTCACAATATTCTAGACATAGCCCTAACTTTGGCTGCTCCTCATGCCTAGAAATCTTCAAAACAAGTAGTTGGGCAATAAATCCCCTTGAACTTGGCTTATACATGACCTTTGGAAATGGATGGCAAACTCATTGTTTTCCCTGACCTTTAGGTCTTGAAGAAAGGACCATACAACTGGGAATCCACCATTGTTGGATTCTGGATTCTTCTTCGACAAGTGACTAACTTTTCCCATAGTATTTAAATGGGCCAATAAACTCTAAAAACACCAAGGACTAATGGATGTCCTCCTCTTCTAAGATGTCCTGATCCTTTTCACCTTCTCTTCCACTTTAAAAGCTCAAAAAATCTTAGAATAAGGACCATGGCACCTTGGTAATCAACCTATATTGATACAAACTTGGCAACTAAGCGTGAGACTAGAAACAATTAAGTTTCTAAACATCCCACTTATCCCCCTTAAATAATGAACATCTCAGGGGTTAATCTTGTTAGCTAGCTGCATTAGAAGATCGTTGTGCATCAATGAACACATTGTCAAGAAGAAGTGAGTAGGTCATGCCAGGATATGCATCAGTATGGATCTTTCGAAAGATTTCCCTGATGAAATCCCGATCATGAGGCTAACAAAAGATGACAACTTATAGCCATACAACATTTCCATTTCTTACCACCATAAGCCACGCTTTAAAACTCAAGGTAAGACTTGGCAACTAATGGGGAAAACATTCAAAACAGAAAATTATCAGGAGCTCATAGAGATAGCATATGAGTTTCCACCTCTAGAAACTATACAACAACATAATCCTTCCCCAGCTATAGAAAACTATATCCATACAGGAAGACATTGTTACATTGCTAATCCCCAAGCCTTCCACTAACCCTATACATATTGAGATCAAAATAATGAGATGTTGAAGGAAGAATGTAATATCCCATCTCCCTTAGGAAGGGTTTATTGGTAATTTGGGATGGGTTAGAAGTATTAGATTATATCTCGGCATGAACTTATAGCATATAGCCTCTAT
>JANIJH010000008.1:32168567-32182545 GCA_024520975.1 Erythroxylum areolatum | reverse complement strand
TACTCGGGTTCTCATGTTTGAAGACAGAACGTTTCCGTTTTGTGTATGATCTATTGAGCGCCAGGGTCAGCCCTTTATATAGTGAGCTCTCGACTCTTTCACACACTAACATGTTACTTTTTAATGACCAAACAACCTGGATTTAACCATTATAATATGCTTCAGATCTCACCCTATCTATATTATACAAATGAAAACGACTCTGTAGCCTTTTCATACCTTGCAATAAATAGTTTCCCACCGTGCATCGAGTTTGTAAGCCAATAACAAACAGGAAACCTCAAACAAGAAATACGAAAGTATATTGTTATGACAGTACAATTGCGATAAGATTTAAGATTGCATGCAATTGTAATTTTACGTATAATTTAAAGCCTTAATTAAAAGCAATTGGATTAACGGACGAGACGAAGTTGTACTTGTCTTTACTGTATACATTGTTTTAGTAGCGGTGACCAGGTGAAAATGAATGATGCAGGAGGGTGCAAGTCAAATAAAGAATTATACGTGAATGCCAGACCTCCTGCATAATGTAGATGAACATGCAAAGGTAAAGAGTTGTTGGAAACTGGAAAACAAATCAATTACACTTGGTCAATGATTCCCTGACCAAAAAAATGTTTATATGACGATCCAATTAGTTTGATATGTATAAATTAATCCTCCAATATAATGTCGGTGCCAAATAAATGGATTCTTTGGTGCTTCAGTTTATTAAATCCGTCTTGGTCCAATAGTCCGGATTTGCTCATGAAGCTACAGCTTGGAATTTCACTGACTTCTTGTTACTTATGCAAATTAGATTAAATGGACAAGTCAGTATGAATATATAATAGATCTTTGATTCTGTGAAATTTTATTGCAGAAGCATTATCTATTTTAATGGGTTACCGCTTACAAAGTTATAAACATTGTACTAGTGACAAAATAGAGAAATGAAACTGAAGTTGTAAACATTGTACTGTTGACAAAATAGAGAAATGAAACTAGGCAGTCCTCTTTCCTTACACTATGTACATGATACCATTTTTGAACCAGTTGAGAAGCAAATAGTGCTTGTCCTCTAGTACTTCAGCGGGTTGACCTTCCTTCAATTGTAAGTGGTGTTAAAATACGTCAATGCAGTTAGTGCCTGTACATAAGTGAAGGTTCTTTCAAGAAGGCACATTTGGGATGTGGACTTTATTTTCTATCCTAGGTAAACTCAACACCAGAAGGGGGACAAAACTGGCCTTACTTTCATGCCGCAATTTCAGCAGCAAAGAGAGGGCATCTGAATACGAAACTAAGACTTGGGCTTGCTGGCTACGTCATTTTTTTATTATTTAGAGCTACATCTTAGGCACTCAAACTGGCTAAAAATTTGTGTTGGTTTAGCTACAAGACTTCAGGAACTCTGTTAAAAAGTTTAAGAGTATATGGTATTTTCATATAATCACATCCTTTTTCCCTTAACGTTTACAACCCCTATGATCCCATCAGTTGGAGGGGGGCGCAGACCAGAAAAGTATGAAAAGAAGTCATCGTTTCTTGAAAATGAACAATATATTCATCCACAATCAAGGATTCATGCCTCTTTTCCAGGTACGAATCAATTAAGTTCAGATCCTTTATCCAATTTTACTTTATTCAACCCAGTTGAACATGCTAAAATTAGACAGAAATCATGTTAGGCATGACAGATTGGACAAGGTTAAATTGAAATCCAAACTCTGAATCGACTAGGCATGGTAGCATATGGGCCTTATTCAAATTGCCGTGTCATTGTTTTGCACTCAAAATATGAAATCGCCCATCATTGGACAGGAAGTTGTTTCATTAATAAGTCACCGACGTACTAGAATAGATCTTCTGTTCCACGACGTTGTCCCTCTACGCTAAAATAATCTCATCCGTCCATAACAGATCTTTTGTTACCACAACGCTATTCTCTCTATGTCAAAATAATCTCATCCATCCAATTTATTGCAATGAATGGATGAGATTGTGCTTAACATAGGAGGAACATCGTTGTGGGAACAAAAGATCTGTTCCCCTAGCGTACGTCTTCAGATTTTACATGTGTTATGCTATTAATCATTAATTATGTTCTCAGAAGCTCATAAACACGGGGTAGTTATCTAAAACAGACGACAATCTCCATCATTCATGCATGTGGAGCAGGAAGGGGGAACATGATGATTTATAATGCATACCATCAGACCAATTATCAAAAACTTACACAAACCACAAGCAGCTCAAATAATTAGTCCAAAGTAAACGGGGCACCAACTTCGAGTTCTACAACCTGTCACATGAAGTATGCCTTAAGCTGGAAAAGGTCAACGGTGTCCCGGCTTATGTACTAGGAACAGACCTGCGGTGCAATAAGAAATGACATTTCTGTATGCCATGTGCCTAACGGAAACGTGATCTAAGCTGAAAAGAGTTGCTGAACTCCTCATGGAAAGATTCCGTACTCCTGTTCAATGATTTAAGCACAATACTGAGGCTGTCAGAATTACTACATGGGCTTAACTAAGCAATGCTTAACGTGTCCTAAGCTCACAAACTTCATTCATGGATTCTTCGCTCCTCCTCATCCTTCCTATTCCATCCCTCTGCTCTCCTTCTCATCTTCTACTCTCTTTTCTCTTTGCTGGACATACACTAAAAGGTTCACTATCACCATCAATCAGTCTGGTTGCAGCATTTTCTTACATACTTTCATTGGTACCCCACATGGTGTAACTTAGATGCTCTCCAGCCTCTTAACACGTCAATCTTTAGGTAAAGTTCATAGCTTCAGTTAATTACACAACTAATATCTTTCCAAGAAAACAAATGGGAAACTAAACCAAGCAAATCTGTTTGCAGAAATAACACTCAAACTCGAGGACAATCGCGACAATGAAAAATCTTCTGGTTGCTTATCAGAGATGCTCGTCAACGTTTTGACCCATCTACAAACACCTCCTTGTAACATATGGGGCAAGCCTGAAAGCATGGCGTGGTAATGAACGTTAGAATATGGCTAAATGGCTCCCTATTAGTATAACTTT
This sequence comes from Erythroxylum areolatum, assembly GCA_024520975.1. Taxonomy (NCBI): domain Eukaryota; kingdom Viridiplantae; phylum Streptophyta; class Magnoliopsida; order Malpighiales; family Erythroxylaceae; genus Erythroxylum; species Erythroxylum areolatum. Next base: position 32,179,504 of record JANIJH010000008.1, on the reverse strand, counting down.
CAAGTTTTATTAAAAATCAAATTGCCACCTTATTAATGCTAAGCCATCGAGTACCACAATCAACATGGTAGAGATGTTTGCATGGTAGAGCAATCCTTCGATCACCTCGGTGATATTCCATTTGGCAAATCACACACCTACTTCCACACAGACAGGAAGGTTAGACCATGTTAAATCTATAGGAAAGATGAAAAACCTTGTGTGTGGACTTAATACTTGAAGCATGGACAAGTACATTCTTAGGCATTTCTGACATCTAAAGAATAATAACGTGGTAAAGCCATGAGTCCTATAGATCCAGACCAATAACAATAGGTAAACCAATCAAAATCTCAATTGTCATGGTCAATACTAATTTGGAAGTTCAAAGTATAACGGAAGAAATATGCAGCATTGGGAATTAATTGAAAGGTCTCTATGTCAAGTATCCATATCAATTGCATCCAACTTCTCATATGTTGAGCAACAATAGAATGCCATCAAACACGATAACACAGCAGACAAATGTTAGGATTTGGCATCAATGTCATCACTACATCTTGACAATGTACAAAAAGTGGAGGGTGCCTCAAATTGGGTGGCTCCAATGTTGGCCCTCAGTTCATGCCTTCATATCATTTAACATGCTTGCTAAAGTGAGTGATAGAATATCCAGCCAAATCCGTGAACCGATAAAACACTCCAAGTAGAGATAACATTATCCAAGTAGGCCAACCAAAGACAAAACAGAACCAAGTCACTAATTCTCTGCAATAAGGCAGACATGTAAAGATTCAAGTATCAAACTCGATTCAGTCTTCACTACCTTTTGTTATTTCATATTTATTAAATTAGCAACTTCACATGTACGTCCAAAATAATTAAAAACAAATAAAACAAGAATGTTGATGGACCAGTGACAGTGTCGTACGACAATGTTGAAGTTAAGAAAGTTGAGATGTGATAGCTGTTAGAACATAGACAATCACTCCGGATACAGGAATAAACGACCTTTACAACAAATAGCATATTTAGTACTACCTTTCACTTCTTGATTTCCTTCTCAAAAAGAAACTGCACTTATATTTTGAAGTTGGAAGCAAGGAAATAAGCTCTAGGGAAAGGCCACGGTTTTGAGTTCCAACAGTCTCACCCAATTCAAGCAATTCCTGAAATGGGAAGGCTTTGTTAACTTTCATGATCCAAAGATACTTGTCAATCAGACACAAAACAGGAAGAACATCCTATGAGGCAGAACGTTTAGAATATTCAACAGTTTCAGTGAATTTGGTTGTACGATGACAATTCTGGAAAGTGACCAGACTATAGGTAAACAGTTGCCTCATCATAATTATGTGAGAGAGAGGAAAAGAAAATAGAGAAGCATAATAATTAAACAGGCTAATGACGAAGCTACAAGGGGAATAATGGCCTAACCTCATAACTCATATTGTCAGGATCAACATTGTCTTCCCAAATACCCTGCATTATTAGCAGAAAATACTTGTATGATTATGAATAAAGGACCACACAAGATATAACTTTTTTTTTACGCTCATAAAAGAGAAAAGAATCAAAGAGTTAAATTTGGTGCCATTCAGCTATACAGTGACGTCAATCTCTTAGATCGTATTTTCAGATTTTGATTGTCCATCACATTATCTCTCGTAAGCTTACAAAGGAAACAGGTGAACAGCATAAAAACTAATACAAGCAAAGGAATCATAACAGCGTATGCAGTCTATGATTTCTGAAAGCACTCCTACTAAAAGGAAAATTGAGGTCCAAAGCTCCCTAACTCTGAAATTTATTCAATTTGTAGGGAAAAGCTTGAAAGATTAGCAAAAGCCCAAGGAAACTGTAAGGGATGGCAATGAAGCAATTGGAAATAAAAGTGCAGGAAGTTGAAAAAATTTAAGATAATTCACAACCATGCAATGAAGCAACTGAAAACAAAAGTGCAGGAAGTTAAAAAAATTAAGATAATTCAGAACCATGTACATGGTTGCAGTATCAAGGATGTAGTTTTCTTGATGTTATTCTCACATTCAGCACTCCATATCAGTCGTTTTACTTGGATGTTTTTCTTTTCAACATTCAGAACCAATTCGTTTTCAGAACTTTTAACACTGAAGCAGGTTCCGCAATTTTGAAGCTTTTGTCCATCCTAAATATCAGGGAGAGAAGGGGGAAGACATTCACAAAATTCAAGCATAATTTGGTGCACAGTAGGACCTAGATGTCACCTCACCTGATAGTCGTGAGCATTATGATGTCTCCGCATGCCTGTAAAGCAGTGAAAACATTACATGTTAGAAAAAATAGCATAAGTTCCAACAAATAGTATGCAAGTAAAGATAATTCATAACCTAATAGGAAAGGGCTTCTACTAATCAACAAAACCTTAATTCCAGACGACACAGTTCAACTGAATTGAGTACAAAATCTTAATATCAAGTTCATATTAAAGTGCCATAAAATAGAGAAGAAAAATATCCAGGAATAATTTTGCAATCCAACATTATCTGCCAAAAGTTACCATATTGAAACGTAAACAATTGGGATCATAACACACAAGAGAAATTCATAACTAACATTCCACGGGATTTTCATGCATAACTGCGCTTTCCTCTTCTTCCCATTCTGAATTTACCACAGCGTTCTGACCATTGTCTAATGTAGAAGAACTATGCATCGTCCTCCTGTGCTCGGCAATTTGTGGTATATGATCATGAACTGCATAACAATGGCTGTGATCCTCATATGAAGTGCTCCCCAGTTGGGAAACACCAAACTTGTAGGAACTTGCATTCATTAAGGGGTAAACACTGTCCTGCAAGAATAAGGGAACATTCACACAGTCACTATGTAATGCAACCTAAGCAAGCCAAAACTTTAATTAAGAGGAAGAGAAATAAACCCCTCTTCCTATTTCAAAACGTGAATAAGCATTGACGGTTGTTTTACCAGATTGTCAATATAGGGTACCTGAATGTGAGAGAAACCATTGAAAATAAAATTCACATGTTCATATGTGAGTCCTTCAAAATATTCTATAAAGCTACCAGCTGAATTGTAAGGGTAGTTGGTGCTCGTGTACTGTAACTCCATCTGAGAGTTCCAATTCATCTCAAAATTCTTTAATCTGTAACACTGGAAACACATGGTAGGAATATAATGGAAAGGAAACAATTAGTTCAGTCCTGAAAAGCACGAAGAGAGACGAAAATGCTAGAAACCAACCTGCTTCTCTAAAGCAATACACGTAGGTTCATTCAAGCACTAAACTCTGTGGTCGATGCACCATCCCCAGATTACTTATCTATGCCTCCATTACTCCTGGCAAATAAACAGAAAATAAGAAACAGATACCAAAGCAAGCGCAAACCCCGGGACAGGTAAAAACGAAGCATATTCAAAGTAACGAATACAACACTGAAACAAGTAAGCTTCTTTCTACGAAAATGAAGTGATCAACAAAGCAACATTAAAATTCTCCTAAAAGATAATAAATTTAAACACGACCATAATAAGAAAAATTGCGAAATGCTCATATTCAACCAAACTTGTTTAAATGCCTAAACTTCTAACAAAGTCAAATAGCTCACTCAAGATCCTGTTAGCCACCTGCTTTTCAGAAACCAAAAACAAACAAAAGGACAAACTTGATTTATCAAACACTCAGAAAGCAGACCTTTTGTGGCATTGAAAGGTAAAACAAAGAAACTGACCCGTCGTTGGCCACTAAGCTCGACAAGCAAGGAAACAAAAAGAACGCGGCCACCTCTAGAAACGCCAAGAAAACAGATGCCAACAACAAAATTAACTCTTAGCCAAATCAACTCTAATCGTTAATAAAAAACTGAAGAAGGGGTTGAGGGTACCTGATTAAAAGATGTTGGATAACCAAATCCAAGAACTGCGAAACTTCACTCTAAATTTAGAGCGAGAAAAATGACAAATTCAGGGAGTGAAATGGGAATCAGGAGATAGAGTGAAACGGTGCAAAAGATGTTGTGAATGTGGGTGTTGGAACGTGCCAAAGAAAGGGCGATGTAAATTGAGTATTAATGCAAAAGATTTAGTGAAAAAAAAAAAGGAGAGATCAGATTCTCAGCGGATAAAACACAATGAAGAATAAAGACGCCACATTGATGCCTTTTTTAGAGCATCTTTGTCCAAAAATCTCTTCTCCTCTCTCCGTGAAATAACAATGGCTTCTCTTCTCTTCCTGTCCACAGTACACAACAAATCACTCAACCACTCTATATGTGCCTGTAAGCGTGTCTTTTGTGCACTAACACACTGTTTGGAGTAATAATGGCTGTTAAAAAATCGATCTTTTTTCTTTTTTTTGGTCTGTGAATGTTTTTCTGTTCAAAAACTCTTTCTTTTCTAATGTAAAAAACACAAATTAAATCTATTTCTACCTAGTCCTTTGTAATTTTAAAACCAGAATTTTGTCTTGTCCAAACTTGAGGGAAAATGCCACGTGACTACAAACGAAACGCCGGGCTATGGCAGCTTCTATGAGGTCTCGGTTAAGTGACCTAAAAACCATTTTAAAAATTGCAAATGTTCACATCCCCATTTCCCAACCAACATAAACAAGGTAATCCTTTTTATCTTTTAGATTGCAATTTAAGTAGGTGGGTTTTGTTTTCAAGGGAAATGGACCCATGAGATAAGCTGGTTAACGGGAGATCACCAAAGCCATCTGATCTGAGAGCTTACAAGAGACGATTGGTAAGTTGGTGTCTGTTAAGGTTGGTTGGCTGGTCGGAGAATCCAATCAACAAGTAAAGTCAACTAAAGAGCTCCTGCCTTGGCTGTTCCAACATATAATACATATTATTTATTGAGGCAAAAGGCAAAACAGTCTCCAGCTCTCGCACTAAGAAAAATGAAAAATGAAAAATGAAATACAGATTGATTCTTACCAGATGTTTGTTTATATCAATACTATCATATCGAGTAAATATTGTTTCATTGAGAAAGGAGAAGTTGACTGTGTTTGAGAAGTTTAGTTGAGCAGCTACATTTTTAAAGCTAATTTGTTATGCTTGCTTTAGAATCAAATCAGGCTTATGAAAGAAGTTATGATATGGGATTTTTCCTTTTAATAGGGTCCCATTGGTTTTGTTATGGTCCCATAAAAGAACCCTCATGTCACATGTGATGTTAGATGTCATCACGGAAGTCATGCTTGTAGGCTAAACCTGGAGAGGGAAAGTAAATCACCCCAGAAGTACATTGCCTAAAAGATTTCCAATTTGGGGTTACCAATTAATTTGGGTATTATTTATAAAATTTGCAATTGCTTTGGTGAAAAGGGTGGCAGGCATGTGGGAGAGAAAAAAAACAAGTGACTGGAAAGAAACGGAATGAACAAAACCTGGCGTGCAAGCTAAGGACGGATGCTGCTCTCCTTCGCTTTTATTCCTTTTGTCTTCACGCCTTGTCAAAAGTACAATCCTGTTCGCGGCTAGGCGACCCCATTTTCTTTTTTTCTTGGATTCCTGCCTTCTTCCCATAGGCAAAGAACTGCAACCAATAAGAGAACTTTTAAAACCAGGAACACTTGTGATATGATGATACTCGTACGTAGGCTTTTGTTACCAAGTTTTTACATGCAAATTAAGTGTTTTTCTTACTACGAAAGACTAGAGTGTAAGATAAGTGCTAGAAATAAGATGAATTTAAGCCTAACATTGACAAACCTCGACCAAGCTGGCTAAATCTTGATGTTTTAGTCCTATTCATTAGTCTATCGATATTTGAGGGATGATGAACTTGGTCGTTTCTTTCATGCGTAGTAACTAAGCAAACTATACAGAGTCTGACGATGTCCTGTTATGCTTTCTATTACAGCTATTCCCTCTCCGTGTTAATAGTCCTAATGTAATTCACAGAAGAACATGTAATACAATGTTTCTAAAATTGAGATGTTAACGAAAGCCAACAACACGTCGTAATCAATCAATCAAAGCCGTTGGAGCTATTATGAGTTGCCAGACGAGCATGATGTTCCCTTGCAATAATGACCAACTAGTGCTGTCGCCAACACACTGGCTAGCTGCTATGGCTACTTTCATTTCGTTTTCCTGTCATCATCAGCGGATCTCGTCTGTCATTTCTTTGCATTACCCGTTCATTCGCTGTCGCTTATGAGAAAACCGCTAACAGGAAATAAATCATAGTGATTTTGGACTTCATCATCACAACATACGGGAGACCTATCTCACCAATTTCTGATGCCAAATTGAATATTATTGTAAAAACTATTACAAGATTCAAGCATTGTGATTAAAAGAAAATATTATGTATTCTTCAAATCATTTTAATATAAAAGTCAAATCAAACTAGCCTATTTAATTGGAATTACGACGAATTAGTAAATTAAATGATTCTAATCTACTACAAATAAAAATTTTAATATTAAAATTAAATCAATTAAAATACAAATTAATTGATTTCGTTAAACAATTTAAAATAAAATTGTCTGACTGATAAGGATAATTCATTTTGTTTATAATATCTATATATGAGTGTCCCATATTGAAAAAAGAGAAAAAAGAAGACTAACATATAATCCTAGTAGGCTATTCTAACTATTGTCAATTAATTTTAGAATAGAATCGCACTTAGACTTGTGTGTGTGTTATAACTTTCTTTTTCGTATGGGCTTGTGGATTCATTACAAATTTTTACACGTTTGTTAATATATTGGTTTTCCTTCTCCATTATTTTCTCTTTTACATTTTAAGACTTTTATTGACCTTTTCTATCTTCTCTTCATTCGTAAGTCATTTGAATTTTTTCCTTTTATTCTTTTTGTTGTCTTCTTGTTTGGTTGGTGTGAAATTGAGAGAATTTAGTGATAGAGGTTTGGAATTGCAAAGATTTTATTGGCTTTATAATAGGAGATATTAGTTTTGCATAATATTTATTGTCATTTTGTTGGATTTGGTGGTTATAAAGGAGGTTGAAACTATTAGAAATGTTAGAGTGAAATCTAAATTAACATTTATTTTTCATTTGAGAAATCTTTTACAATTTCTTTTCCACTTCCTTTAAATAGTACAATGATCTCTTTCTTCCAAAAAATTTAGAGCTTGCATTCACATTATAGTGAATGTCCTAGGATTCAAATTCTTAAACAATTTTAAAGAGTGTTTTAGTTTTAGCTTGGTTTTTGCTAAATTATCTTTTCTTTCGTCTTTGAAAAGTTTAATTCTTTTAAGATTCCTTAGGGTTTATGATTACTAACAAAATTGGCACTGTTGTGTCCTGGAATCAAATTTAAAAAGAAACCAACTTTCGTTAATACAAATTAATGTAGTAGTGGTAAGTGGATATCGTTCTCACGAGAAATTTTAACGGTAAAGAGTTTACGAGTTCAAAACTAAAATAAAGTAACGAAGGGGGGTTTTGTAATTCACGAAAAAAAAAATAAGAATGTAGAAATAACAAAAATTTGAAATTAACAAAAGTAATTGGATCTGAAAATTTAATAGAAAAATCTTGATTTTGATTCATCGATGTTATCACGCTAAAATAGATCCTCGATATAAGATTTCAATTCATTAATAACCATTCATTGAGGGATGTTTTCTCTTAAATGTAAATGACTAGAAACATGTATTCTAAACATTCTTATTAATCAACAACCTAGATACGATCATAGGGTCAATTGAATAATAGCTTTAAAAATGAAGAAACCAATGAACAAGATAATACATGTACGACATGCAATTAATCTAGATGAGTATCTTCTTAGAATTTCCAACTCTACGTAAAAAAGGTAATCCTAATTGCTACTTGTGATTAACAAAACTGGATGTTATATTTCATTAATCTAACTATTAAACGAATCAATCCCTAGTTGTGCACCTAGAAATCAATCAATTCAATTAGAAGAAGTAATTCGGAAGATACTCAATGCTCATCAACAAAACAAACTTTATTGAAACATCTCACACATAATAGATGATAACATAGTTTTCCTCAACCAAGAAAAGAGGTTTAACTACTCATAACGGAATTGGAAATAAAATAAATAACAAAACACATAGTCTCCATCTTTAGTCTTTCATAGAAATTTGAAAAATCCCTAAAGAAATACTGCATAAATTGAAAAACTAACTTTGGCTGCCGAGAAAACCAGAAGAAGAAAATGTAGAAAAACATAAAACTACTCCTAAGGACTATCGTGAACAATAACACGCCTAGCCTCTTTTAATGCCTCCCGATTCCTTCCTTTTTCATACTCTTTTGCAGATCACACCTCCTATGCATTCAGATTACACATCTCCAATAATCTAATCTTCCAAGATTATGAAAACCTCAAACAAATCATATTTGAATTTGAAAATAGATCTACAGATATTTTTCATCCTTGCACGTGCCCATGCTTAGTCACTGAATTTGTTGCCAATATGGAATTTCAGATTTTCTTTGTTTCTTTTGCATCTTTTTTATTCAATTTCATCTATAAAGTGTTGAAAATAATCTGAGAACAATCAGAGACAATTCCATTAATTTTGAATAATAATTTCAACACATTAAAGATAATTAAATACAAAATAAGTACAAAATGACAACTTAACAAATTCCCCACACCAAAACTTTGCTCACCCTCGAGCAAACATGTCAAACTGCTACACTCTATCTATTCATCCTTCATAAGATTAAGTACACACGATCTATTAACTTAGCCCAGTAAGACTTAGGTTGCAACACATATCATAATCACTTTTCACCGATACAAATAAACAAAGTTAAAATAAAACATTTTTTTGTTCAAAGGTAAGTATGAAACCAACTTGAATTCTTCTCACATATTTCTCTCTTACGCTCAAGTGTTTAAGGTCAAGGTCTTTTACTCAAATCTATCTCTAGTAGATTACACTACCATAAACTTGCAAATTCACTAGTTATCATTCATTCGGATTACATGAGCTCATAGACCTTAAGGACTTTATTATGGGTTGTAATGGGGCTAGGTTCAAAGGCAAGATAAAAATAGCAAAGGGTTAATCACAACATTCACAAAGTATCAAGTAAAAGGGATACTCAAATTAAAATTTTGAGATAACCACATGAACAAAGGGCTACAACTACTCATACGAACTAATGCTACTATGCTTTTTTCTTTTTCTTTTCTTTTCTGTTTTACCCCCTTTTCTGATTTTTTTTTTCTTTTTTTCACTTGAATAACACTAAAAACAAGGGAAAACAACAAAAACAAGAAAAATTAACAGCAGCATAATTTAATAAACACATAAGTAGAAGTACCTAAAAATATCTCATAATACAATTCAAAACAAAATTCTCAAATTACTCAATACTTCATTCAACTTGTAATAGGGTAAGGCTAATGGGGTTTTGAGTTTTAATGTAAGGCGATTGATTGAAAAAAAAAACAAAGTTAAAGGCTAAAAAATGTGTGCAAAGGGAAAGAAATTAAGTGGGTCATTTTTAAGCTAAAGGGTTTAAAAACAAGGAAGGCCTTAATCATTTCTATATCCCATGTAATCAAACAAATTTAATCCGGTTCATTGCAAGTTCTGAAGGAAAACATGACTAAAGGAGCATCACACAATTTAAAGAAATAAAATGACATAAAGATGATGTCATTTAAAACTCAAATTTCTCTCACAGGTTTAACTTAAGAATTCACTTCAATTCCACATATTACCTCATCACTCAAATGTCAAAATTTTGACTAAGTTTACAAGATCAGTTATTGCAATCAATCAACATGATTCGCTTACGACTTACTTAGCCCAATTTAATTTCATGCATATATTCAATCTCATCCAAACTAATATGACAAAGCTTTATGATTTAACATACAACAATCATACAAAAATTGACAAAAATCACATAAAAACAGAAACTCTAATTCCTACCCCCATACCTAGACCAACATTATCCTCAATGTTAAAGAAGTATAAATATAAAAGAAAAGGTTAAAGAAGGTTTCTCTATTATGGAAATGTCGAAATCATGGTATTGGCGGATGTGGAGGATGGAATCCTTCATACTCCCAATAGGCCACAAAAGACGTTATTGGAGTAGCCAACCTTCGTGACTCACTTTTTCTCCTTGGCATTGTGTTGAATTCATGAAACACAAACCTGCAATCGCAAAAGAAAAGAACCGAAACCAGTAAAATCACAAGTGAGGGCTGGGTGGGTTTTTCAGTTAATAACAATTTGAAAGATAGGTGTTGTGTGGAAAGGTTGTTGTAGTGTACACTATGTGGGCAATAACGCGTCGAACCTACAGTGAATGACGATGGTGAGAAAAGCTAAGAGAAAGAAGAAGAGTGAAAAGAGAGGGGGTGGGAAGACGAATTTTTTTTGTTTTCTTTTTTTAATAATTAAAAGATGACAATTGAAAATTGCAGAAATGAAGAGATTAAATTCAATTTCTAACTAAAATGAAATAAACCTATAAAAATAAAAATAAAAAATGCTGAAAAATAAAATAAAAAACACAAACCTAGAAAATTTACAGGTTTTCCCAAATGTGTTTCTTTAAAGTCTGTAGCCAGACATATTTCTTTACTTTCCTGATTAGAAATAGGTTGGGGTTACCAACTCTATTTCTTCCACTCGCTCAATCGAAAGTTCTCATAATATGGCTTGAGGCGGTGTCTGTTAACTTTAAATACCTTAGAGGTATCTAGACTTTGAATTTTTACTGCACCATGAGAAAAAAATGTTAGTAACAATAAACGGTCCAAACCAACGAGATCGTAATTTTCTTGGAAATAACTTATGTAACATCCCATCACCGATGGGAAGGTTAATTGGTAAATTGGGACGGGCTAGTAGGTTAAAGTGTATAATTGACACGAGCATTCATTTGGCGTCTAATTTTAGAGGAATGAGATATTCTGCACATGCACATATATGTACATGCATTTCTGACATTCCCGGCATTTATTT
>JANIJH010000008.1:32154365-32168467 GCA_024520975.1 Erythroxylum areolatum | reverse complement strand
ACCCTAGCTTGTTTTCTCTTCTTTCTCTCATTCTCTTCTTCTCTTTGTATTTCTCTCTCTTTTTCATGACATTCTCTGTTTCTCTTTCTTCCTCATTTCGTTATTCTCTTCCCTTTTTTCTTCCATTCACGTTTTTCTTCTTCATTTATAAGCAAGAGAATACTTTTTCTTTCATTTATGTCCTTAATGATTGAGAATTGTCCCATTTGCCCTTCCATTTATGCCTTATGTCTTTCATACTTAGGTGTCTTGCCAAAAGCACTTTTGAATATTCTGAGATAACTCTTTCTTCTAAAAAAGTGTTCTCCCTTGTCTTAAGTTCCCAAGGACACTAAAATCAATCCATCTGGTTCAGTGATTCGAAAGATACACTTCAACTTTTTTGGATTGCTCTTGTTCAAGTCAGTATACTTATGCACAACTTGTATTTGAAATCTAAACATCTTAGAAACTACATTATATATCAACTTATTCATGTCATTTATAGCTCCATGTCTCTAGTTTATCTTGAAATAAGAATCATCTTATTCGGAGCTCTACTAATCCAGAAATCATAAAATTATTGAAGCATGTTCAATAAAATATCTGATTCCTACTCTTCCAATTTATACCCTTACTTTGGTTCAATCCATCCCTTTCAAATCAACACCAAAAGCTATGACCTTCAATGGACACGCAAAAAGAAAAGTGTTAGAAATCTAATGGTTCAAGAATCACTTCATTTGGAGGTCGGACAAACAAATTATGGCTGAATGAAGCAAACAAGATTTGGTCCTCACTTATATTGAACTTGTCTAGCGACAAATGGCATAACTCTCACTAGAGATGTTGGATTAAGATCGCCTTAGGATGATTTCAAAGATAACTTTGAAATCTACAACTTTGTAGAAGACCTTGAGGTCAGATTTTTATCATCTGAAGGGTCAAAATGGATCAGACAGTAGGATTAGACGAAACTAAAGGAAAAAGCAAACGAATGAAAAAAAGACAGAAGAAGTGGAAAAATTGCTATAACTTTCCCTACAGATATTGTATTAAGATATTCTTTATATGGTTCGAAATAAGACTTCAAGATCTACGACTTTCATGAAGACCTTGAAGACAAATTCTATCTTTTGAAGGGTCAAAAATGGAATAAAAGATAGGTACGAAAGAAGCGAAAAGACAAAAGGAGCAAAAAGACAGAAGATAACAAAACATAGAAGAAACGAAAGACAGAAGAAGCAAAAGGCAGAAGAAAGAAAAACACAGAAGAAGCAAAAGACAGAAGAAGCAAAAGATAGAAGAAGCCAAACATAGAAGAAACGAAAGACAGAAGAAGCAAAAGGCAAAAGATAGCAAAACACAGAAGAAGTAAAAGACAAAAGACGCAAAAGATAGAAGAAGCAAAAGACAAAAGAAGCAAAACACAGAAGAAGATGACGCCATCACAGAAGAAACATAGAAGGAGATGATGCCATCTCAGAAGAAACAAAAGGTAAAAGAAGTAAAACACAGACGAAACAAAATACAAAAGAAGATGATATCATCACAGAAGAAACACAAAAGGAGATGACGTCATCACTGAAGAAGCAAAAAGGCAGAAAATACAACTTCCTTTACAAGGACCATAGCTTTCAGCTTAGAAGTCTAAAAATTCCATACTATATGTCGTTGAAAAACTAAAAGAAAGACTTACAACTTTCTAGAAGACACACTTTCTCTAATCTAGCCTAGATCGATCCAGAATTTCCCCCGAATTCAGAATATGTACTTTACATTTATCCACCAATGTACTGCATCCAGTTCTCAACTTCATGACAAATTTTGATATTCTTAAATACAAAATTTAAATTCTATGTCTTCATAAGCAATGTAACCATATGTTTCTAGTTTAATCCAAATCAAGAATCATCTTGTTTGGATAATTAGAGAAAAAGTTGTGACTAAAAGACTAAAGCATACGTCGTGAATATTTTATAGATCAACCATCCATTTTGTTTCACAGTTTTCCTTAACTCAACGCATACCAAGACCACCTTTTCTACTTCATTTACTCCTCATTCTCAACTCCATCCCAATCAATAGCATCCGAAGAAATATATATAGTCCATGATTAATCATGAACACCAACAACAGAACATACACATATGTACATATTCTTCATCAACTTACTACACAAATTCAACTTCATTTTTGTTTTCATTCTATTTCTAACTTTCACCTTAATTCTTCTCACTTCAAAATCTTTTATCCACCAAAAATACCAAAGCAAAACTTGGACATATCCACATTTCTCATTCGCTACTTTACCTTTGCCTATCATCTCTTGTTCAAGAATTTTCATTCATTTGCTCTTAACTCATGACTACTTGCTAAAATTTCTTCTTCAAATAGTTCTAACTTCTATGAAGCATTTGGGGTCCAATAGTTAATCACTAAATTTGTTGCCAATATGAAAATTTTGATTTTCTTTGTTTGTTTTGCATCTTTTGATTCAGTTTCATCTCTAAAGTGTTGAAAATCATCCGAGAACAATTAAGAGACAATTTCATTAATTTTGAATAATAATTTCAACACATTAAAGAGAATTAAATACAAAATAAGCACAAAATGAAAATATGTGCTAGGATTCAGTTTCAACGTAATAGAATATGTGTAAGATTCTAGTTTTGAAGATGTTAAGTATTTCTATAACCTGCCAAGTCTCATAACTATCACTTTCTTCTTTTCAAGAGTTTTTAATTTAAATTCTTTTTAAAACTTTTCCTTCACATTTCTAAAATAATTGTTTTTGTTAACCAAAGTAAATAACTAAGAGACGGGTGCTTTAAGAATTATTTGTCAATTATCTCTGAAGTTATTCGACTAGCCTGAAGATGTAAGTGCTATTGGTAATAGTTATGGTCATTCTAGATCATTCTTTGATTGCTTAAGAAGCGTTTTTATAATAATATATTAGCCTAAGTGACCTTTCATTTTTGTCTACTTAAAATATTTGTTTTGTTTTATTTTTATTTTTCATATCTGTATCTTTCAAATGCTATTTCTTATGTACTTTTCATCTCTTCTTCTCTTTTTCATTTAGCACTACACTACATGAATGGATCTGTTTTAATATGTCTACCTTATATGTTTTTGTTTTAGCATTATTTCAATCTAACCAAGAGATCATTTGGCCTAACAGATTAATATGGTTAATGCTCATGTCGTGAGAAAGAATAATAGAAGGGTGTCAATTATTTTCCGCAAGGTTAGTGATTATAGTGTTTGATTTGTTGTTTTTACTTGACTTGCATAATATCAAATTTGCACCTTGTACGTAAGAAGAGGACCTTGCCAATGTGAGTTTCCCCAGTACTGTAATTCTAAAAAGCAATCCACTTCCTTAATGCAATTATTGTATGCAATAACAATTCAAAATTCTAATTTAATAACTATAAGGTTGTTAGAGTAAAATGATGCAGTTGTTCTTCTTTGGTGGTCTTTAGTAATGAGCTATAGTGTTGACGATTAGAAGTTACTTTTTCTAATTAAGTTAGACCGTAGGAACATTGTGAGAGAAGAAATGAGGAGTATAACGATATATCTATAAAATAATGGAGATAGGAAGAGAGGAACGTCAAGGTGTTATAATAATATTCAAAGATATTTGTCTAAAGTAGTCCTTTTTATGGATCAAAATGTAAAATTTCAGATGATGTCTTAATTTATAATTTTTAATAACATCTTTGTATGGCTTCATCTAAAACCTTTGTCAAAATACGTCCTCCCCATTATTAAGGTCTAGGTTCATGAATGCACTTGTTTACTAAAGCTTTAATAAGAGTGATAGATAATTTCTTTTAGTAATATTTTAACTTCATCTATACCAAGTTGCCAATAAATTGTGTAATTAGCATTAAACTAAACTGAGTAATTAATGTTATATTCTAGAAGACTTTTTATTTTTGTTTTTGCAAAGGATTTTTAAAACATGGAATTAATTTTTGTTATTTTTCTAATGAAATTTGGTTCATTAAAGGGAATTTTGAGAATTGTTTCAAGAAAGGAAATTAGAATCTATTGTGAATTTAAAAGGAATGAGGAACAAAATGGGTGCCTTAGAGATGCAAAGAATGACAAATGAGAATAGAATTTAATAAGAAGAAAATATTTACCATGAAAAAAACTTGTTATGCTTACATTAAGTGAATGCAAAGTTCAAATGTCACTATAAGAAAAATGGAGTTTAGTGATGGAAATTGCCGACGAAATTTGGACACATTCTGTCGGTAACCTATTTAGCGATGGAATTTATTCATGAAAAAAGTCGTTGGAGATACGGCCGTAGATAAATTTATCGACAAAAATTATACCGTAAGTAAATTTACCGACAGAAATTATACTGTCGGTAAATTTACCTACGGAATTACCGACAGTATAAAATAACCGTCGGTAAATTTATAGACGGTTATTTTGTTCGATCGGTAAATTTACCAAAGAAGAAAATTTTTCTGTTAAAAAATTACCAACGGAATTGCCGAATTAGCGACGAAATTTTTTTCCGTCGCTAAATCCAATATATTTTACCAACGGAAAATTTTTTTCCATCGGTAAATTTGCTAAATTTTATTTTTTAAAATTTATCGGCAAAGTGTTTAGTTTCTGTAGAAGCCACCATGAAGATAATTTTATTATTTCAAGTAAAAGAAATAATGAAATTCATACAAAAAAGAACCGAAAATAAAGAACTGAAATTATTTTTTTAAAGAACAGACATTTCATCAAACACCTTACATGTATCAGAAATTTATCTCAATATCACAACTAAAATCACCTCTTGTCCCTTCTATCACTAATATTTATACCTTAAAGTTGTTTTCCAATCACAAAATAAACAAATAAATGAAAGTAATAAATACCCAAATTAACTTTCATCCAATATACGAAAAAATACGACAGTAGTTGCAAAAATACCTCCACCGAAGGACACGATGACAATGGCTGGAGAAGACAACGCCGACGAGCAAAAAATGAGTCCACAACAGAGAAATGAGCTCCAAGAAAACCGAAGAGGAGACACAAGAAGAAGGAAGAAGAAGACATAAGTGGGAGGGAGATGTTGGGTAAGTTTAAATTTAAAAAAAATTTACCGACGGAAATTTCCGTAGATAAACTCAAAAAAAATTTATTCCACCAATAATTCCCGCCTTTTTACTGACGAAACGAAAATTTCCATCGCTAAATACATTTACCTACGGAATTTTCTATAGATAAACTTAAAATTTTTTATTTCGCCAAAAATTTCCTCCATATTTAGCGACGGCATTTTTCGTCGGTAATTTTTTGTCGCTAACTTGTAGTGATTACCGACTGTCATATTTTTCGTCGCTAATTTTGCTGCGATGAATTCCCTCCAAATAAAATGATGAGTGTTAGTACCGTCACTAAATCACTCAATTTTAACAACAGAAATATGCTTTTCGTCGCTAATTTTTAACGGTATATTTTTCGTCGATAACTTGTAGTGATTATCAACGGTTATATTTTGCCGTCGCTAACTTCCGTCGTTAATTTTACCGTGACGAATTCCCTCCAAATTTAGTGACGAGTAATAGTATCGTCGCTAAATCACTCAATTTTAGTAACGGAAATATGCTTTCCATCGCTAATTTCCAACGGTAATTTTTCCATCGCTAATCCACAATTTTCTTGTAGTGCGTTAATTAATTTGTCTTTATTAAAAAAAATTCAATCTATGTGTAGTTCATACCATAAGTTTATCCCAAGTTAGTTTTTGATGCCAATTGCTTCCTTTATTTTGAATCTTCAGTATACGATAAAACTAACAAATTCATTTTCAAGTGTTAAGATAGTTTTTATGGCTTTCTCTATTTGCCAACATGGTTGCTTTGTTATGATTTTTTTTTGGTTGTAATCATTTTGCTTTTGATGTTTAATATATTAATTGTGAATTGGTGCTAAACGTTTATATCTTGTGCAACACATTCTTTTCAAAGCATGTTTGGTGCATCCACCATCAATAATGTTGGTCAAAGAAAAAGGTGGATCAAAAGACTCACCTACTGTAAATGATTTTTGATATTCAAAAACTTGAACAACCTAGTAAAATTAGACTCTTTTCTAATTGAATTGTAAAAAATAACACACACGTGTTAACAAAGTTTGTTTGTTGAAGGAACTTACAATTTTTGCTTTCTCTTAGAAAAAGGTTAAAGATTTTTAGTTTTCATGTTTTAGCTACATTTGAACTATAATGATCATGAACTAAGTTGTTTTCTTTAAAAAGAATGATATTCACTTTGACAAGTTTATGATTGTATAAGAACATTAAATGCTACCATTCCCTGAGAACGAATTTATTGACGTATGAAGATGACTATTTGCAAGTTATGTTTGATATGACGAAAGATTGTTCTTTGAATAGGGTTTGTCAGTCACCAAATTGAAGTTCTTTTCTCTTTTTATACGTCATGGAACTTGGTTAGGGCTTAATGCTTATTCTTGTGACAAGTTTACATTGAAAATAGTTATATAATTGTAAAGTTCCTCGTCTACTTCAATGGACTACAAACGTCTCTTTAGTTTTTGCATCACACAACATCATTTTCTTTCCATTTTTATTCAACATATACTGTATGTAAATTCCAAAGAGTATTCTTGATGTTGTTTTAATGGCTTTTTTCCTTAATTTTTTTTTGAAATAGTTTATAGTAATATATATAGCACTAAATAGAATAAATTTTACCATATGACCTTGTTTGGTTGGCATGGATTCTTGCTTGGGAAAGTAATATTTTTCCTAAAATTTACATTATCACATTAGGTTTATTTTTTAAAGTAGTTAGGAAAGTAAAAACTTTCACAATCTAGAGAAAATAGTAACACTTCACTTGAATTCTAAATCCTAGCACCTCCTTGGTATTTAGTTTACTTTCCTTATGAATTTAATTTAAAAAATACACCAGTCAATTTAACCATTCCTCTCTCTCAACTTTAGATGACAACTCTTTTATAAAATCCTACTCCTCTTCAACCAATGTTGTGAATATCGTACCAGACTTTATATCAGATTGATTTAATAATTAAAAATATATAAAATAAATATTAGTTTATAAATAATAATTTTAAATTATTATTATTTTAAAATATATTTTATTAATAAATATTATATAAAATATTAAAATAAATTTAAATAAAATAATTTATTTTTAAGTTTTATTTAATTTATAATTATTATTAGTAATAAAAATATTTATTATTTTAAAAACAAAAATTCACAATTCACAATAATTATAAAAATTCAAATAAATAAAATAACTAATTAAAAAAATTTTGAAAAAAAAGAGGAAAGGAAAGGTAAGAGGGAGGGAGGGAGATTTTAATATTTTTTGAAAAATTTTCCTATTTTTTAAAGCTTTCAGTATTGATCAATATTTGGCCGGTATTTTGAATACCGACTGGTACTATTTAAAATGGGCCAATACCAACTTGTATTTAAACCAGTACGACCCACCTTTTATTTCGTACCAGTTTTGGTCCAGTACGTATCGGTATTTATAATACTATTTTCAATTATTCTTGTTGTTCTCCCGTTAGTAGGATTTTGAATATTTTTGCTTAGAAGTTTCAATCGATAATCTTCAAGTTTATATTTTTTCCTCATTTAACGATTTCAATTTTTATTCGGTTTGTAGGGGTAGAATTGGAATCTCAAGTCAAAATTAAGTTACATTCTATAAAATACTATTGCATACTAAACACTATAATAAGAATTCACCCAGCTTTTCTATTATAATTCTTATAAGTATCTAAACGTATGAATATCTTTACTTTCTATAGATTTATTTTTCAAAGAATTATATTTCAAATTCACTTTACTTTTCTACGAATCAAACGGGGCCTATGAGTAATTTTAAATAAGTTAGAAATACTTTTAAGGCAAGATCTTAGTGTGTTGCTTCATATGAGATTATTTTTTGAATAAAGTGCTTAGATAATTGTTTCTTTGTGATAGTATCAATGTTGCATTTTTGTATGACCTTTCTGATCTTGTTCTTGAAATGTATTCTTTCACATATTTTTTAAGTCGAAGTTACAGGGGAAAAATCATCAAAAAATGATTTAATAAATTTGATAATTTTTATTTATCAACATTTTCTTCCTCTTCTCAAATGGTTAATAAAATAATTAATATAAATTTACCTTTTTATTTACTACATGTCGAGTGAAAACCAAATGGAGTTTTAAACTTAAACTTCTTTCCTATTTGCTTCATTTCCATTTTCAAAATATTAATGTAGCATCTATCTCTTTCACGTTACTCGATCTCATAATTTATGAAAGCTAATCTACTGGTGAATCACTCCTTAGGTGATATTTTGTTGAACATAAAGTTTTTAATGTAGTGCAATGAAATGGTTTATAATATAATGAAACGTAAATGGATGTAATATTAAAAATTTGTCCTTTCGGAAGGATGGAAGAGTTCATAATATAATATAGTGAAATGTTATTTGGATGAAGGGTTTATACTATACTATAGTGTATCATTTTATATTTCATCATAAACTCTTCAAATTGGATGTTTTCTATTTTTACTGTTTAGGATAAAATGAGATGTAATATAAAGATGTACTACGAATCCCTTCTCTTTCATTCTATTATATTCCATTCCAATATAAAACTTCCTCTTAAACAATGAAATAATATTACACTTCGTTCCATTTCATTATAAAACTTTTAATCAAACATAACCTTAAATTACTTGAGCAATACCAATCCATTTGAATGATAAAGCAATACAAAAGTGACGGTCCAGCCCAATTCAGCTTCAGGAAACTTAGGCTCTAAGGTGGCTTAAATACCAAGAAGGGTCTGGTCTGTAAGAATGTCATCTGATATCATAACAGACCTTAAATATCTGATTTGGTTCTGTGAGGCCTTTTTGATATTTCGAAAGCAAAGGTTAAAATCACTCAATTGAATGCAGATATACAAGGATACAAAGGGTTCAAGTTACGCAAGAGCAAGGATGATATGATCATAATCGATCATATACTCACGTGAAATATCAAATTATCAATTTAAAAAATAAAAAAATGAAAATCACTACCATTCGATGAGATTTTTTCAAAAAAAGAAATTAAGATAATGTAAATAATTGAATCGAGAGATCCTGAAGCAATAAAACAAAAAAGCGTTTTCAGAAGATAACATCTCCAAACTTGGTCCCCCGGACTAGTAACAGTCATCTTTAAATTAACTTTCTACTCAAAACTTACTTGGAGGATGCAGCAAGAATCGAAAATTTCTTTTGAGGCAGAACCTACTAGTGTATGAGGTGCTAAGTAGTTAGAGCCTAAATGAGGCACCTCCAGAACCATATTTCTTCCCCAAGACAATCACCTGAAGCTTGTCATATCCCGCAAGCACACCAGCACCTGCAACTGCACGTAGAATGTTGGCACCAGCACCCTTAAAAAGGGACCTGGCGCCCTCGTTCTTGAGGGTTTGAGAGAATGCATATATGGAGCCCTTGTAATGCATATATGGAGCCCTTGTACTTGACTGCTTCACCAGATGTCATCATCATTCTTCTGCGGACTGTGTCAATTGGATACGATGCAGTCCAGCTCCATTTCTGATTAGCCAACCAAGAGCGAAACTAGCAAAGAAACTATCCTGTGATCCTCAGGGCAGGACAAGAAAATTTATGTTAGAAACACTTTACATGAATCAGAATAGGAAATGGTAATTATAGCACCGAGGAGCAAAAGAAATAATCCATCTACCTGCAAGTTTCCGGTTAGGATCACTGGTTTCAAAGAATCATACAGTCCAAAATAAAGACCACGGTACACAATTATGCCTACACATGAAATATTAAATCCACGATAGAGCCCAGCAATTCCATCTGATTAATTTCATAGTCTTCTTGTAGACATCTACCAAGCCGTTGAATTGTCTGTCACCTCCTTTCTTTGCAGCCTTGGCATCATTTGCAAGGCGGGTTCGAGCATAATCCAAAGAATAGACGAATAATAGCCAAGAGGCCCCAGCTGCTCCACTTGATGCCAAGGTACCAGCAAACCATTTCCAGTAGCCGTTGTTGATCTATGTTGTTTAATGCAGCCAGCTATGCTAAAGTTTGTGGAAGAATTTGCAAGTTCAGTGAAAGTGAAGAGAAGAAGCAAAATGAAGAGCAGAATTCCAGTAATGAAGAGGAAGCTAGAGATCATGGTTTTGAGAGCAATTCAGAGATGTTTGGATTCAAAACCAAGAGTCCGAATGATTGAAAGTGATGAGCAAAGCCAGATAAGCAAGAAGATTGAAGTTACTTGTGATGGAAAATTGAAGAATGAAGAATTTGGAAATATGCAGCAAGTGGAGCTACATCGGATGAAGGAGCCCGAAGCAGAGTTTTGATGTTTGAAGCAAATTACAAACTTGAAGCAATTAAAGTCTACAAGTCAACAGATCTGCAAATTTTGAAGTTAAAAGCAATTATAGGCAATGAAGAAATGAAAGTCGAGTATCAGCCTTTTTGTTCCCATTGTTTTCAAGCAACTTTTGTCCTTTGATTTACTTTTTCAGCTTTAACCTATTAGGAAATCCTTGTGTCAGCTTTTGTTGATGTTTTGTCCAACATTTTCTCTTTTGTTTCAGCTGAACCAATGAGTTCATGCAACTTGTCATGTTCTTACACTTTAGCAGTTTTTTTCCTTTCATTTTGAACCATTGGATGTAATCAAGCAAAATGGTGTGAAGAGCTAAGTTGAAAAGCTCAAAAACCTATTAGATTCGAAAATGAATATATAGTAGCAGCTTCATTTTGTGAAAAATCTCATCTTCCTCATTTCATCAATTTTTACATTTTTCTCTTGCATTTACTGTTGATTTGGTATTGATACATATGTGAGCATGTTGACTGGTGTGAAGAGCTAAGTTGAAAAAGCTCAAAACCATCATTTTTTTTTCAGATCAATGAAACAGTAACATAGCTGCAATTTTCTGAAAATTTTCATCTTCTCCTTTTCATCCGATTTCACTTTCTCATCTTGTTATTACCATTGAATGAGAGTTGCTGCAAGTGTGTGGTATGAAAAAGGGGGCTTTTAAGAGTGGGAATGAAGCATATTTGAAAGTGCAAAATTTCCATTCTTCATAAGCTTCATAGTTTCTGTTTTGCTCAAACATTGATACTGATTTTTTCAACACTCGAAAGTCACATATTTAGTTGCTATTGAGTGACTATACACAGAATACATCAAGCTCATAGGTTGCAAATGGTGTTTATCAGCAAAACTTTCATTTCTTGAAGAAAATCCCTTTTTTAGTATAGAAGTTGCTGCTGGTGAAATAGTGCAGACTTGAGGTTTG
Organism: Erythroxylum areolatum; assembly: GCA_024520975.1. Lineage (NCBI taxonomy): Eukaryota > Viridiplantae > Streptophyta > Magnoliopsida > Malpighiales > Erythroxylaceae > Erythroxylum > Erythroxylum areolatum. The sequence goes on along the minus strand of JANIJH010000008.1, from coordinate 32,157,103 downwards.
TCCAAGTTTGAGGCATTGGAGTTCTGTTTTTGTTGGAATGGTTGACGACAAGTCATTTTTACTGAAGTGTTTGTTGCTGGAAAATTTGATTCAACTCAAGCTTCAGCTTCTGGAAGGTTTCATTGTGGCTTGCTCATTCTGCTGAAGTCCTGAAGAACCAGCTCTCCATTTCAGGTTCTGTTTTTCCAGCAATTGAAGCTTGGCACTTGGTGCTGATCTGAAGCTCATATTCTGCTGAAGCCTTTCCCATCTCAAGCTGAACCATCCACAGCCGTCACGGTCCTTCCTAAAGTTGAAGAGCCTCTTGAAATAATCCTTGATTGCAAAGTTCAAGGCCTGAAAGAAAGGCCATTAAATGAGATGAGAAAGAAAAAAGAGACTCAGAAGTAAAGGGAACTGGAAGATTGAGATGTTAGCATTAGAAGAAGCAACAGGCCTGAGTCGGGAAGTAACGGATGACATGGGCTGTGTTCCCTCTCCACAATGACATCATTCCCTCGTCGCGAATTGTTCGAGTGAAGCAATCTTCAATTCCCTTGTAGGGTTCAGAGAGTCGGCCAGCCTTGATCATCTCATCCTGGTTTTGGATCAAAAGCTTCACACGCTCAATAGGTGCCGCAGCAGTTTTGGACACAGCTGCGGAAACTCCACCCATAAGGAAATCAGTTGCAAAGCTGGCAAAGCCTTTTTCTGATGGGGCATGGACGTACACTTGGGTGGTGTTTGATGCAGCCAATGGCAGATCAGGGTTCAATAAACATGTCTGCTCCGGGGATACAGCAATGTATATTTCCTCTGGTGTAGAGCACGCCGTTGGAAGTCCCCATAACTGGATTGAGAATTTTGAGAAGCGCTAACCTTTTCCATGACAGATGCTTGCAGTTGATATGATCAACTATTACCCCTCAATCTAACCCAAAAAAAAAAAATCCATGGGATCACATTGACAATATAATTCCACAATTCTAATAGTTTTCACAATATAACGTGTTCTTGAAGAGCATTGGTTACACGTTTCTGAAAGCTGATCAGCGTGCTTTCAGTTTAAACTTTACACATCGTTTGTTGCATCTTCCAGAAACCGAAAAGAGGCCTGAATTCCTCCTTGTACAAAGTACTTGACACAAGCATTGACGTGATTGTCGAAATGGAATTAGGAGAGCAGACATGTTTGAATCAACAAAACATCTGTGGTCAAGTAGAATTACAAGACGCGCAATTTGTGGAAGAATCTAAAACATTTTACGACAGTATTCCCAGATGAGGGATTAACGGGTTGGAGTGAAAACACAGAAGCACAATTTGTTGAAATTCTGAAGTTGTACTCGAAATAAGTCCAACTTCAAAATGGGCAAAATACAGTTAGAAGATTCAGCTTTCTCAGTTATGGATGGCATAAATTACCGCGCTTCAAGAATGTCCATGAAACGGCTCGTTAAAAATGAACCCTCCATGGAATCCAAATAATGGAGATTTGGATCAGTAAATTCACAGTTCACGTCATCCAGAACTCATACGCCCAGCAACCAATTACCAACTAGGCTTGCCAATGCAACTAAGTGACAACGAAAAAACTATTTGAATCAAAAGTGCCATTAATATTCTGAAACTGTCAAAACTGACAAAAAGTTTGCTTGGAGGAACAGAAAACGACCAGCGGCAGAACTAAATCAAATCACCTGCCGTTCTTGAAAATTTGAACCCAAAGATAGACGCATGTGAGAAGTCTGAAAGTGGTTTATATGCAAAAAGAACAATCAGAGTGCCGAAATACTAAAAAGAGTTGAAATATAATGAACGGCCCTGAAGGAGTGAAACTGTTGCAAGACACCGCTTTTCCTGGTCTTGTCTGTTGAGTGGTGGCAAGAGAAGCTTGGAGTGAGGACTTTGCATTGAATGGCTTAACAAAATTAGAATTGTTTATCCATCGAACATTAAATCAGGAACAAGTGTGTAATCTAGATAGCAAGGCTACGCAACATGGTAAGAAGAAACAACCTTTTGAATTATTCAGGCAAAATTTACAACAAAATTATATATTCCATAAAAATGGGTCACTAAGCACCAAAAACCTTTCCATACATCTCAGTTGTGAAACATTAAATGCTTCATTTTTTGTCCCACTCGTCACCCTTAAGTCTCTTTAAGTATATAATACTAAAGATGAATGGGATGGACGAACACGCGATTCCATCCTGCCGTCCATTTTATCTAACGACTACCTTATAATAATTTCTTTTCTTCTGTCCATTTCTATGTTGTGATGTCAGCTCCTGTCTCTTTTTCTCTACTGATTAGTAACTGTTCTATTAAATGCTATCCATCACATTAATTTATTTTCATTTAATTAACACACATAAGTAGAAACTTCTACATTTAATGCACCCACCAAACTCTTTTTCTCACGCACCCACCAAACCCTTTTTCTCATTCTCCGTGTATTAAACTTCCACAGTTCTAATAAACATCCGGAAACACGAATCTTAGAATATTATCGGTGTTGTTCTGGTCATTATCTTCTTTTTGATTCGACGCATACTTAAACTTCTGAAAGACTTGACAATAGCTGATGCAACTCACCAAGGCAACGGAGACTTGAGGATGCCAATAGGTCCAATTACAAGGTCACGCTCCAAGCATGTGGGCCTAGTTTAAAAGCCTAATTCGCCCCTCTTAAGTTAGTCTTCTATTTTTGTTGTTTCCTTATCCTATTTGGACTAGGACTAGTCAATTTTAAT
>JANIJH010000008.1:32140864-32154265 GCA_024520975.1 Erythroxylum areolatum | reverse complement strand
ATGTTTACATCCTTTTCTTCCTAATGTTCCTTTATGAATAAGTTGTCTTCTTTTAATCATAACTCTCTCTAAAAAAATCCAATTACCATGATTCTTATGCCCGCTAAAAGTAGACTTCCATTAGTCTTAATATATCCAAAAATTACACAAATGACATCTCCCTCTAAAATATAATCTCCATCCAAATTATGTCCTATTTCTGGTAAGAAACAAACTGACAACCGATACTCAACCCTCAATAAATCATTATCAATAAATCCTCTAATAAAAATTATTCACAGAAGGATTAATAAGACATCAATAATCATTTTTCATGTTTTACACTTTCACTAATTCACACTCTAAGGTCCTCAAAAATTAGGAAATGATACAAGCTTCCTGCATAGGGGTCTATCACAGGCAGTATTAGGCAAACAAGTATAACTTGAGATCTAGTCACTATTTTGTCAATGCACTTTCACAGGGGTCAAGTTAAGACATATATGTACAACTTTCATTCTTTGAGTTTTTTCAAATTCGTCCTCTAAGGATATGAAAAACATATTGAAATAGAAAGATGAAATTGAAACTAGAATTTCAACTTACCTTGATAACTTCTTTCCTTCTCTTCTCATTTTCATTTTTCTCTCTCTTCTAACCTTATGATAGACCTTCACTCTTACTTCTATTGCCTTTTCATCCATTTTCTCTAAAAAATTCAAGAAGGTTGAACTAATCCATGTGTCAACATTTCATTGGTCCATGTGTCACTTACTTTAGGCTCCACACGTCGCTCATTTTAAGGCTCCACATGTCACTCATTTTAAAGCTCCACATAGCACTACTTGTAAGGCTACACATGTTACCAATTATAAGACTACACATGTCACCAATTGTAAGGCTACACATTTCACCATTTTTAAAGCTACACTTGTCATAATTCTAAAGTGCCATTTGTTGCAAACTTAAAAGGGCCACTTGTCACAATTATACTCAAGCCACTTGTCATCCATTTAACTAAGCCATTTGTCACTTATTCCCAATTCACTAATTAAAATCCATCAAAATAAAATTCAATACAAAATCAATAGATAGTTATATCATGATCAGTAAAACCTTTCTTACCTCGAAACAAATTAAATGAGTGTATACATTATCTTGAAATGTTTTCTAAAATAACTCATTTGACAATCTAACGTTTTAATCTATTAACAATTTTAGGAGGTAGGATATTTCATCTCTCCCTCTTTAAAAAAATTCCATCCTTGAAATTCTTACTTGACTGATCAAATAGATGGGGGAATGCTATCTCTATAGAATCAAAGAAAAAGACATTGTTTAATAAAATAGATCGAACTAAACCTAGCTTATCTGATATCCCAATCATCCCAAGGAATGTCGACAAGTACTCTGATCGAGGTCGAAATCATTCGACTGTTAAGGATGTCAACTTAACGATCCGAGACTCAACTTCTCAACCAAAGACTTTTGACACCCAGACTCGATTCGTAAAGCTTATGAACTTTTTGAAAATGGAAATGATACTTTTGAAAACGTAAAAACCCGCTCTGATACCAATTTAATTGTCATGACTCAGTACCACATCGAGCCCATGACAATCGCCGCATAATCAGGCTAAGGACACTCACGGTATCCTTAATCTGACTGTGTAAGGCTAATTGAGTATCTATCCTTTTAAAAAAAATTGGGTAACACAATAACTGTATTTTAAAAATCTCAAAACCTGTAAACAATTTTAAACACATTTCTATATTCACATCCAACCACAACTTCAGGACTTTAAAGTCCATTTAAGGCAATCTCAACAACAGTATCAAAAGATTCATACATAAAGTCATTTATAAAACATAAGGCAATCAAAATTTAACTTACAAAATCATAAAGCGTATCAACATAAACATAATTCATGATCCACTAGACAATAAAAGTACAAAATAGGGAATTACCCACGTGCGGTAATACACTGAAAATGTCAAAAGAGCGCATGATCCTTTCAAAGTTTCAAACTCACTAAATTAACCTGCATGGTTTGAAAGCAGAGGGGGTGAGTACACTCGGTACTCAGTGAGCAGGAAAAACATATAACACAAATAGAATTTAATTCATACTAAGACGGTGTAGATAACTTATGAAGGGAATATACATGACATAAAAACACATAGGCCCAGCCTATGACTCAACATATACTAGTTAGGAACCATATAGGCCTAGCCTATTAACTCACTCATCCGGTAAACATAGGTTCCAGTTCCAGTACACAAAAGCACAAAAACATCATATGTATAAAATCAAATATCAATAGGAAAACCAATATCAGGATAAGCCAAAACAATCATGTGTCACACCACTAGTTGGCCAAACTAATATGCACACCCACTGATACTTGGTGTTGGCTCGATTTTTATCCGTGGTGAGTCCGGACTACAATCGGCAAGAGCGTCATGACTTTAGGTGATGACCTCGTCGGTGTCCAAACCCCAGGTGTGGAATCACCGGCGAGTCCCGTAGAAAGGTGTCGATACGACGACTCAACTTTCATGTACTAGCGTCAAGGGTACGACAGTCACTTAATTAATTGTGCTCAGCACACGATGGCCAATCGTTTCCTCACCAATCATAAAAATGATAATCAAAGAATCATATTTTTATTTATCAGTCCAACCGATAAAATGAAATCGTACTATAGCTCTAAGCCAAAGGAGAACAAATACATGCAAAATACATGAATCGAATATGCATATGTAAATTTCAAAACATTATCTCATGAAATAAAAGCCATTTTTTGTACTCCAAATGCAAAGTTGTTCAAAAATGTAGTTTCAAAAAATAAAACATTGTCCTTTATATTTTAAGTTCAGATTGGTGGAAAACCATATCATCTCTCAAAATACATAATAAAAACATCAACTGCACTTCAAATGTAAAAAGTTGTTAAAAATATTGTCATTTATTAAATACCTAAGCATATTAGCATCCATTTGAAATTCAAGTCTACCATACGTTGCCTAGGTTTAAAATTCATATACAAGTCATCATGTTTGTCTTAGGATGTTCTAATCCTATTTGAGAAATATGGTCTCCCCAACTCATCTCAAAGAAGATATACTCTCTCTTAACTTCAATAATCCTCGATACGAGGTCCCTAATTCACGGCTCTCGAGCCTTTGTACATAAAAAGACATATAATGAAATTACTACTTAAACATAAATTTCATATTTATACACCATCACATTAGCTTCTCTTTTTCAATTTCTAAGGCATTTAATGCCTTTAATCCAAACTTACTCATTTCATAACATAATTAAGCACATCTTTACCCAAGCATATTAAGCCATTATTCATCAATCTAAGCAACAATTCAAGTTCACTCTAAGTTGACATAAAAGTGTTTTCCCATGCACACTATCAAAATCCTTAAATCCTAAACCAAGTTCGCTGAGGTATTTTATCAAACACCTAAAGGCATAAACTTGAAAGCCTCCTTATAATGTACTTCTTCCTTATTTTCCATCATCAATTCACCTCATACATACATAATTAACATCATAGAGTTCATTTAAAACATAAATTTCAAAAGATATTCAAAATTTCACAAACTTTCACCAAAAGGGGACAATTTTAGTTTTGATTTAAAGAACCCTCTCCATGACACATTTTATTCATCTAAACCATGTTTCATTTATATTCAAGCATGGAGAATAACATATCTTAATACCAAACTCAAAATCATGATGTAGAGAGAGATGAGACAAAATTTACCTAAACCTTCCTTTAGTGATATCTTCAAATCCTTTGAGAATTTCTCAAATCTAATGATAGATTTGTGTTCTTTGACCCCAAATTATCTTACAACACGCTGGTTTGAGTTGAAAAACCAAAAAGAAGGGTAAATTTTGAAGATGGCCAAAACTTCCTCTTCTTCCTCTCTTTTCTCCTTGCTTCTCCTTTTTTTTAAATTAAAACTAAGTGTTTTAAGTCTTTACTAATGGGATGCACGACCTTACATGGAGAAGGGTCTAGAATTTTTACCCTTCTTTGACCAAATGGGGTGAAATTATCTTTTTTCCCTTAGCTTATGTTAAATTACATTTTTGCCCTTAAACTTTCCTAAATTTGTAATTAAGCCCAAAGTTTAGGAATCTCCTAAACTTTTTTTTTAATCCTTGGACTTTCGAAAATAATAAATAAGCCCCTTAACTTTATAAAATTACGTATTGGTCCTCCAAGAATTGAAAAATTACTATTAAGTCTTTTAACTTTTAACAATTTGCAAATAAGCCCTTATGTACATCAACTTTTTCAATTTATCTTTCTAAGTTTCCAATAAGTCTATAAATCATGTCTAATCACCTCTAAGGCATTAGAACACATTTAATTCAACCACCATGGTCATATCCATCCAATGGACTCAAGTTTACAGACTTAAAAGCTTATATATTAGAAATCTTTAAGATTTCGCTTACCGATGAATTCTAAGTTCATGTAAGGGCATATAACATTACAAATCATTGGCATATGTACCAAAAGGATTCAAATTCATCTTTGAACTCATATGCAACTATGTATATATCAATATACAGTAGTATCTCCAAATACAGAACAATCACCAAAGGGCTAAAAAAGTCCGACGTTACATGATCAACATTTGATCAGTTAGACTATAGGTTCAAATGGTTAATTGAACTCCTTTAAAAAAGTTACTTAGTAATCTTGACCTTTAGAATTTAGGTTAACTATCCATTATTGACCGGTGGGTGTCATTTAGAAAAATTAAAGAAAACATAAATAGAATATAGGAAAAGCCACAACCATTAAAAAACTCATGAGAATTATGAAAAAACAATATTCAATCATAAACAAATAAGAAAATTGATTAAAAATATATTTTGATGTAGTTATTAACCAATATGATGACCAATTATATGAAACAATGCTATTTAATCAAATAACAACTCACAAAATTGATGAACAATTCATTTTTATACAATTATTAACTAATGTCATGACTTAGTCACAAAAGCAACAAATAATTCTAGGGTTTCTTACAAATAAAATTTGGGAAAATTTTCAAAATCCTAAAATCATAAATCTATATTTTTTTAATCCAAAGATTTAAAATATTCAAATAATTAAGTTTAATAGAACTTTTTGACATATGCTTTGATGCCACATATAGAAATTATATATCAATATAAGCAATTATATGATTATTCAATAGAATTCTATACACTTCAATGATTGATATACGAATGGTAAATATTATATTACAAATATCTAGATCATAAGATATGGCTGTCATTCATTATAACTTGCAGTATCACTTATAACATATGAAAAGTAGCCCATACTCTTCTTTTATCTCTCCCGCTAGTTTAAATAAAATCATAGATGATGTAAACTTAACCCTTTATAAGTTACTTATATGTAGGAATATAAGATGGAAAGAGAGACCTAGGCTAATTATTCATAAGGTTGAACCCTATCATCAAGACATCCTAATAGTCTTATGAAATAACTATACCCCATCTATAAACTTGTTAAGAATGCCAAGTCCATAATAGGATCACAAATATAATTGAAGGCATTTAAGTTTCTATTTAACCTAATTATAAAATGAAAAACTAATTAGTTGTAGCTCAAATAGAAAAATTATTTCAAACTAATTCCATATATTTATAATGTATGTGTACACCTTTATAAAGAAAATATAAGAGACAATGAAGATTTTGATCCATCTGGAAGAAATTGACAATACTTTTTTATGTGAATCCACTTAGGAATAAAACCTTAGAGAATCCATAAACAAGTTTGAACATACTAAGAAAGCTAACTCAGATATATAAAAAGAATTGACCCATATAAAGAATTAGGAACTAAGTTCATTAACTAATTGAATGCGATAAAGGAATAATCCTTTAATAAGTCCAAATTTTAATAAAATAAGGAAAATAAGAATTTTTGACTCTCAATAAAAAAAGATGTGAAAAACAAATTAAAACTGAATAGAAACACTCCTTAAATTTAAAATCGAATTAGGGTTTCAATGATGGACACGATCAAAGACATGATCGTGCCATGTTTATTTTGAAAACTTCAACATTAGTGGATAAGGTATAGGACACAATCATGTTAGAGGTTATGCATTCGCAACTTATTTTTATTAAAAGTTACACAAGTTAATACATGACTCTGTGTCTTCCTTTTATAATTTTTAACTCTTATATTTAGGGAGGAGCAAGGATTGGGACATACCTATACATGAATTTGTGTCTTTCCTCAGATTAAAAGGAAAAAATATAATATGAGGAAACATGTATTGAGATATGGTGTGTTTAAGATTGTGTTTAGCCAAAGATAAGTCTTAAGCCTCCAGCTCCCCTTTAACCCCCATCCTATAATTAGTCTAAGACTTTATGCAATAGGTCCCATGGTTGTTTGGTCATACTCGTATCATACCTCATCCTCAAAAGGATTTGTATTTAAATCTTTAACTTTGAGCATAAGCATATTTTCTGTAGGACCATAATTACAAGGAAGAAATTTGGATACTTTATAAGCTTCTCTTAATTTAGTAAAATGTACCCATTTGATTTGTGGTGATTTTGATGTGAACCTTAAACCTTGAAACCTAACAAAATTTGTTTGTAATCAAGGCCCAAAGGAGTTAAAATCATGTTAAAAGATAGAACCTTGACCTAATGATTATATGAAATCACAAACCAAAGGTTGAAATGAATCTAGACTTGTCATTATAAAGAACTAAAACCAAGATTATATGATGATTTGAAGTAAATAAATTGATTAGTTTAATTAGTTTTTTGAATAACCAAAGAGAAAACTCTCATTATTGTAATAATGATCCAATATGTCTTAAATTAAAAAGAAACAATAGTTAAATATTAAAACATAAAAATATAATTTCAATACTTAAATAAAAGTTAAGGTTTTGATTGGATACAATTTAGGCCACAACTATGGGCCAAGTCATGTTAACTTTGAACATTTTAACGCTATTAGGCACAGTTTAGGATATACTCATGTTTAAGACTATGGATCCTTCTGTATTTCTGAGAAGTTGAGCACAATTTGGGACACACCCGTGGTTGCATATAATAGATACTCCCATGAACTTGCCAATTAAGGCATAGTTTAGGACAATACTTATTGCTAGAGATCGTGGATCTCTCTACAATTTTGTAAATTTACATAATTTAGGATATGCTCATGTTGGAGAATATGTCTCATCATTGAGTTGCTTAGTAAAATACATGAGCTAGTAAAAAGTTGAATTTATATCCAAGTCTTCTTTAACCTTAGCTCGACTTATACTAACCATTATTGTCCTTCAATTTGGATTTATTCTACATATTTAACTACTTCCTTGTTCCTAAAATTGGTTTGTTTGACAAATTTAAAGGATCAAAGGTAATTTAGTTCCTATCATTCTGTCCCTTACTTGAAAAGAATCTCCCTTAAACAATCACCTACATTAAAAGGAGTTAAATCAAAAACATTAAAAGTAGAACTTATATTATTCTCACTTGGAATATCTAATATATAAGCATTATAATTTATCCATTCAATAACTTGAAATGGACCATCTCTCATTGGTTTCAAGTTTAATATGTGAACCTTGCCTTTCTTATACATAACCATACCCAATCACGTAGTTCAAAGTTTTTGAAGCTTTGGATATATATTCTTCATTCTTCCTTTAAGTGTGTCACCAAAAATTTTCAAGTAGTTGATTCACCATTTCAGCTTTATTTTTACCATCTATGATATTACTCTTATGAATATGTAAAGGAACCAAATCCAATGAAGTTAATGGGTTAAATTCATAAACAACATCAAAAGATGAATAATCTTTAGTATTATAAATAACTCGATTATATACAAATTCAATAAATAAGAAATAAATTTTCTCAATTTTAAATTCTTTGAAATGATAGCATATAATAAAAGTAGTCAAAGTTCTGTTTACTATATAGATATAACCATTGGTTGAGGGTGATAAGAAGTTAAAAACAACAATTTAGTTTACAACTTTCCTATAAAGCCTTTTAAAAATAGTTAAGAATATTAACATCTCTATAAGACACAATACTTTTAGGAACAACATAGAGTCGTACTATCTCCCTAAAGAACACATTAACTATATTAGTTGCATCATCAATTTTACTAGAAACAATAAATGTGATATATTAGAAAACCTATAACTAAAAATAATGTAATATTTACTCTCATTGGACTCTGAATAACGCAAAACAAAATCCATAGAAATGTCAATGTAAGGTTCACTAGAGATTAACAAAGGAGTATTTATCCTATGTGGCATAACCTCTAGACTTAGCTTGTCTACATTTAATATAATTAGCACAAATTCTTTTGGAACATCACTATGAATTTAAAGCAAAAAAGAAGCTCAATCAAAATATCTAAAATCTTTTAAATGCAAAATATGCTATCAATACCTCTTTATATACCTCAAGCACTAAAATATATCTCAAAGAAATGTTCAGTACACATAATTGATTTTTATTAAACAAAAATCTTTATGCCTAAAGAACAAAAGTAATTTTCTCATAAGGCTTAATAAATGCAAAATCATCATCATTCTTATTTAATTCCTTAATATGTTTGAATCCTAAAAATTTCATGTTCAAGGTTAAAATCAAAGCATACCTTTAGGACAATACATTAGCCATGAATTCTTCCTTACCTTCCTTATACTTGACCTTATAAGGAAATATCTCGATGAACTCTATCTATTTGGTATGTCATTGATCTAACTTCCTTTACTATATTAAGTTCTTTAAGGGCTCTCGCTTTTGTCAACCCATTTTTCTGTTTATGGTGTGAATACAAACTCTTTGGACTACAAATACTTTATCTAAGTCTTTAAAGTCCTGACTAATACATATAGATATTTAGTATAAGTTAGGTATTTAAGAGTAAACCAACTAAGTTTGTTGCTAAAGTAGGCAATTGTTAGATTTTCTTTCATCAAAGCAACATTAATACCTTTTCTTGATGCATTATACTTAATATTAGATGTTTTTGAAAAAGTTAGATAAAGGAGCAAAATGATTGGTATGAATTAATTTATGTTTTAACCATAAGTGTATGGTATAGCTATAGATAGCATTGACGAGTATGAGTCAATTCCGTAAGAACTACAAGTACTAATAATGACCCTTTTTCTATTATCTAACTGATAATTTGACGATGGTAATTAATCATATTTAAATTAAAATAAAATAAACTAATAACTTATCAACACAATTAGATAAGTTATTATGGCAATCAACAAAAAATTAATAAAATAATAGTACCTAAAATTCTAATCTCCCCTATAACTTCTCATGGAATTATGATTTAACTATCCAACTTATTCTAAAGTTTATTGGACCGTGAAAATTCCTCAATTATTCTAATATCATTATTAAAAATTGTTAACAACTAATCCTAGGTTGATTAATTGAAATATCTTTCTAATTAAAATCCCTAAAATTGTATTAATCAATTTGTAAATTTAGATTTAACCTTAATATGGAAGATTTATGTCAACCAATCTCTAAGTTTGCATGCAACTCCTTTCAATTATACTAGATATAGTCATACAAAACATTTCTTAATATCAATTGCATGAAGTCACACTTAGATTAAAATGCTAATAATATTAGTTCAAGAATTGATAAGCACATATAATTGAATCTCAATAAAACTAAAAATACATTAAATTAAAACAAAATTATAAGATCCATCATAAGGTTCATCTAATCCAAGTTCTCGTAAAGGATTAGTTTATAATCATATTTTAAAAAAACAAAGCTAAATGTAAAGCAAAAAATCAAGGACAACATGATTGAAATCCCTATAATCTCCAAAATCTCCACTATATATTAATGAAAATCCACTCTAAAAGGGTTTCCTTAGTTATTTTTCATGCTTTCAGCCATTTTAAGGTTTCCTCTTGTGTTTCCTAAGCTTCCTCTCCATCTTTTCTACTTAATCTTGGTTTTTAAATTTTAAAATTTGGATTTTGGGAGATACACAGGAATTAATACGAGATTGTTGATGGTCGTGTTGTTTAAATAGATGCATGGTACTTTTTGAAGCTAACATATGCATATGAATGGGTGCATATCATCATATGGTCGTCTCATTACTCAACACAAGTGTATTCCTAGCCAACACAAGTGTGTTCCACATAAATCACTTAACACGCCCCAAATCTCTCCAATATCGTGATACTCAAAATAGGTTATCTAAGATGTAGGTTTTGAGATATTTGGTACCCATCATAAGGGGTTTGTTTTCTTGGCTAGCATACTTGTGGCCATTTTTGACTTAATTCATTAGTCTTGTCTCTGTTTGTATTAAAGCCATGTTATTCTGTATATTGGCTGGAAACCTTATCACCTGTTAGACTATTATCTTAAGGCTTAAGGATTGAAAGACTGATTAAAGTCGTTTACCCTTAAGATGGTGTAGGTCTAACAATGCCTCGTATTAAAGAAAAGAGTAGAACTATAGATGATAAGAATTAGTAAAGACAATTATAATCAAGCATAAGTACATCCTTCACTTCTATGACAAATTCAGTTCATCTTTCTTTTATGCTTTCTTTTATTCACCTTTCCTCTTTTGTAAAAAGAACTCTCTCTAATAAAATCAAGAACCTTGTTAACATAACTCATCTACTTGAATAAACAAGAATCCAAAAGGCACAGATTTTGTTCCTCAATCCTTATAGTCTTTATCAACAATCTCGAATTTTTACTAAGAGTATTCGATCTTTAATCTCTACCTAGAGACCATGATGAAAAGAAATGATTCAAAGTTCTAAGTTAAATCAATACTACCTTCCAGCTGTTTCAGCATGATAATATATCACTATAGAATTTCCCTATGAACTAATACACTTTTAGCAAGAAAAAGGGTACACTCATCTTTATATAGGAGAGGTTAGATTGATTTAACCCTTCATAGAAGAAAAAGCATCCCAGTTACTACCTAAAAATCTTTATTAGATATAGCATATACAAAATATCAAAATGCTCTTATTAGTACTCTCCTCACAATTCTTAACAATAAAAGTTTCATATTAACAATAAAACCTTACTTTAACATCAAATCAAAAGACCCAACTATCTCCACAAATTTAAATGTCCGAAACCAAATTGTTGGTGTTGAATAAAACCCCTAAGCCTTCATGGCTACTCCACATCACTAGCTTATTTATCATCTGCGAAACCATGCTTTAGATTTGTACTTCAATATTTTACCATTGACACTTTATATATGGTGGTAGAAAAATCCCAAGGAGAAACCACTATTTTTCAGATCCCCAAGCAATTGCTTGGAGAAGAAGTTGAAGAACTCAAGCCTCTAGAGTACGGAACCAATTAGAAAAGGGAATTCCATTCCCCTTATCGTCACTCTATCTATACAAATATTCTACCACTCCTTAGATGACTTGAATATGATTTTTTCAAATCAATCCATAAAAAGCTAAGGCAAGAAAGTCCTTAACTTACAAGACAAATCCTGATGATATTTCTAGTATAATCTCATAAAAAAAACTAGACGCAACCCTCTGATTCACTTAGTCAGAGCATATTGGACATATTCTTATATTAGTCACATGAATGGTCATTTTCTTTAGGATAGGGATCCATATACATGTCATCCATATTGTAGGTGATGGAAGAAGATGCTTCTTACACAATTTTTGAAGCAAAGGATAATTAGAGGAAGAAGGGAAAGAATAAATACAGACCCTAATAACATCCTTAAGTATAAAGACAGTTTAGGGATGATGACGATGATGACTCTAAGCCTCATATTGGCATTAAAAAATCTTAGGATAAGGCTAACATCTTTCTAGCAACTTCTATAAAGTAAGATATAGCCATTTCTTGGTTTCATCCCTACTATTCCCAAAAATCTTTTGGAACTAATTCCTTATTTCACAATGAAACCATCAAAGTAGTATAATAAGGAGTTCCCTCCTCTAGAGATACAGACAAATGAGATGACTAAGGCAACAACTCACCCATTTTTTATTCCTACATAGGTATCTCCTCAAGGCACATACTCCCCAGTGACCCATGCTAAAGAAGTCCTAAATTGGCAGACTAAGAATGCAGTTGCTAAAATCATAGTATTTTACTATATTGATTCAAGATTGAAAGGTTTGAATGCAAAAACATAAGACTTGCATATCAAGTTAGATTCAGTATGATTCTAGATTCAACAGTTACATTAAAAACTACTTCATCAGGTATAAAGACTTGATTTAGAGTTAAGAAAATAAGTGGAAAAGCATTACCACAGCCCAGAGTTTTAAAAGAAAGAAAAGGAGTTGTCAAGAATTTAGGAAGAACTAAGAAAGATAAAGTCAAACAAAGTTAGGGACCATTCAAAGATTGTGTATAATCCTTATCCTACATCTTTTTTCATATAGACTAACCTCTTACCCCAGTATATCATATCTAAAAGCCTCAGATTGTGGAAAAGTCTTCAAAATGTCATACCCACTATTCCAACAACCTTCCTAGAAGAAACCCCAAACTCCTAAAATATAATGGAAACAAAAAGACCACATAAGTCCATCTTACACCAAAATTGAAGAAAACCTCACCGTTAAAAAAAGGGACCATAAAAGAACCCAAATTTATAACCACTATCTAACCAACCCAGTCTTAGTTAATCCCCACTAATCTCTCTAACTCAAGTTCACAATATATCTAAGACTAACTCTAACATAGACCAGATGGCTAATGTCTCATAGTTAACTCAAATCTTAATTCTATTCTAAATTATCCTCCACAACACACAAAGGAAGAGGCTGAAGTAGAAGATGTGGATTCTTTAAGAATAGAACCAATATAGAAAAATTTGAAGACCATAACTCAACCAACATCAGGACCGTGGTTTACATTTAATGATATTCCACTTACCAAATATAGACATAGATTACATGTTATTTTATACGTTTTGTTTTTGACTTTGGAGTATAGATTGACCAACAAATAACTAAGGAAAAAGCTACTCTTAAAAAAATCCTAACAAAATCTGTCTCCAAAATGACTAGAAACTTGTATAAATTGTAGCACCTCACTCTCGCAGGACCCGAACCCAACATCGTGGGTGATATCCGAGTCCGTGCCCCGTGAAGGTGACATGCTAAAATAGTCAACCACTTGACTTTCGGTACTTTTTTTTTCAAACAAAGCAATGCACATGTATGCAGAAATCAATTGTAAAATTGGCCACACTTTATTTCATAAATATTTACATTAACAACATTTCAATCATTACATAAATCATCAAAATTTCACTTTACACTTGGGCCCATTTCTGAGACAAAACACTTATAATCATAATATTAG